>JAJIBD010028660.1:0-18254 GCA_021461705.1 Cryptotis parvus
ATTTCTTTTTTTTTTTTTAATTTTTATATTTTTACAATTACAAAGATATACAATTTAAAAAGTTCATATTTGGGTTTTGGTCATACAGTGTTCCAGCACCCATCCCCTCACCAGTGCCCATCTCCCACCACCAACGTCCCCGGTTCCCTCCCCCCCCCCCCCCCAGCCCTCCTCCATGGCAGGTTCTTTATTTCTTTCCCTTTCTCTCTCTTTCTCTTTTCCTTCCCCTCCAGACTATGGATTACAGAACATACATTAAAGGGTTGTCATGTGTATCCTTTTGCCTCTATTTAATGCTCAGTTCTAGGTTGGCATTAGTACCCTCGACAATTGTTAGCACACTGTTCCATTTTTCTGTCTTACCTAGCCTCTGACTCCCACACGCTTGTGATAATTTCCACCTTTGACAAGACCTCCTGATATATGTTTCACTTGACCTTGGATATTGGTATCATAATATGTACATATATATTTATGTTATGCAGATAAATGCAGTCATTCTGTATCTGTCTCTCTCCTTCTGGCTAATTTCGCTCCAACATAATCTTCTCCATGTCCATCCATTTATAGGCAAATTTTATAACTTCATTTTTCCTAACAGCTGCATAGTATTCCATTGTGTAGATGTACCAAAGCTTTTTATCCAGTCATCGATTTTCGGCACTCTGGTTGCTTCCAGATTCTGGCTATTGTGAATAATGCTGCTATGAACATAAAAGTAGGGATGGTGTTTCCGCTGCGTATTTTTGGTTTCCCAGAGTAGATTCCCCAGGAGTGGTATGGCTGGGTCAAATGGGAGTTCAATTTCTAGTCTTTTGGAGGAATGTCCATATTGTTTTCCAGAAAGGCTGTACCAGCCGGCATTCCCACCAACAATGGATGAGTGTCCCCCTTTCCCCACATCCACGCCAGCACTTGTTGTTCTTGCTCTTTTGAATATGTGCCAGTCTCTGTGGTGTAAAAGTGGTATCTCATTGTTGTTTTGATTTGCATCTCTCTGATGATTAGTGATGATGAGCATTTTTTTCATATGTTTTTTGGCCATTCGAATTTCTTCCTTGCTGAAGTTTCTGTTCATTTCTTCTCCCCCATTTTTTGATGGGGTTGTTTGTTTTCTTCTTGTAAAGTTCTACCAGTGCCTGATATATCCTGGATATTAACCCCTTATCAGATGGGTATTGGGTGAATATTCTTTCCCATTCTGTGGACTGCTTTTGTATCTTAGTCACTGTTTCTTTTGAGGTGCAGAAGCTTTTTAGTTTCATGTAGTCCCATATGTTTATCTTTTCTTCTAGTTGCTTTGTTAGTGATGTTTCACCTTTGAAGATGCCTTTAGCTTCAATGTCGTGGAGGGTTTTTCCTATATTTTCTTCAATGTACTTTATGGATTCAAGTCTGATATTGAGATCTTTAATCCATTTTGATCTGATTTTTGTGCATGGTGTTAGACACAGGTCCAAATTCATTTTTTTACATGTCGCTGCCCAGTTTTTCCCAACACCACTTGTTGAAGAGGCTTTCCCTTACTCCATTTTAGACTCGTTGCACCTTTATCAAAGATTAAATGATCATGTGTTTGAGGTTGGGTGTCAGGATACTCAATTCTATTCCATAGGTCCACAGGTCTGTTTTTATTCCAATACCATGCTGTTTTAATTACTACTGCCTTGTAGTACAGTTTGAAGTTGGGAAAGGTGATGCCTCCCATCTTCTTTTTTTCCTGAGGATTGCTTTTAGCTATCCTTTGGGGGTTTATTGTTCCATACAAATTTCAGGAGCGTTTGGTCAATTTCTTTGAAGAATGTCATGGGTATCCTTATAGGGACTGCATTGAATCTGTACAGAGCTCTAGGGAGTATTACCATTTTGACAATGTTGATTCTCCCCATCCATGAGCAGGGAATATGTTTCCATTTCCTTGTGTCCTCTTTTATCTCTTGGAGCAGTGTCTTGTAGTTTTCTTTTGTACAGGTCCTTTTACACACTTGGGTAAGTTGATTCCTAGGTATTTGATTTTCTGTGGCACAATTGTGGAATGGAATTGTTTCCTTAATATCCCTTTCTTCTCTTTCGTTATTTGTATATAGGAAAGCCACCGACTTTTTGGGTGTTGATTTTGTATCCTGCCACTCTACTATATGCGTCTATTGTTTCTAGGAGTTTTTTTGGTAGAGAGTTTAGGGGTTCTCTAGGTATAATATCATGTCATCTGCAAATAATGATAGCTTGACTTCTTCCTTGCCTATCTGGATGCCCTTGATGTCCTTTTCTTCTCTGATTGCTATGGCAAGTACTTCCAGTACTATATTGAATAAAAGAGGTGAGAGTGGGCAACCTTGTCTTGTCCCTGATCTCAGGGGGAAGGCTTTCAACTTTTCCCCATTTAGAATGATGCTCGCTGTGGGCTTTTGGTAGATGGCTGTAACTATCTTGAGGAAAGTCCCTTCAATTCCCATTTTCTGGAGGGTTTTAATCATGAACGGGTGCTGGATCTTGTCAAATGCTTTCTCTGCGTCTATTGATAGGATCATATGGTTTTTTTTTTTTCTTTTATTGATATGATGTATTATGTTGATTGACTTGCGAATGTTGAACCATCCTTGCATTCCCCGGGATGAATCCTACTTGGTCATGATGTATAATCTTCTTGATGAGTCTTTGGATTCTGTTTGCTAGTATTTTGTTGAAGATCTTAGCATCCGTGTTCATCAGGGATATTGGTCTGTAGTTTTCTTTCTTTGTGTTGTCTCTCCCTGCTTTGGGTATCAGGGTGATATGTGCCTCGTAGAAGCTGTTTGGGAGTGTTTCTGTTTCTTCTATTTCCTGGAAGAGCTTGAAAAGGACTGGCAGTAGGTCCTCCTTAAAGGTTTGGTAGAGTTCACTAGGGAATCCGTCTGGACCTGGGCTTTTGTGTTTGGGAAGACTTTTAATTACTGCTTCTATTTCCTCAATGGTGATAGGCTTATTCAGGTATTGGAGGTCTTCTTGTTTCAGCCGTGGGAGGTTATAGGACTTCAGGAATTGATCCATTTCTTCTAGATTCTCATGTTTCACGGCATACAGGCTCTCAAAGTAATCTCTGATGATCTTTTGGATTTCTGTGGTTTCTGTTGTGATGTCACCCTTTTTATTTCTGATTCTGTTTATTTGGGTTCTCTCTTTCCCTGTCCTTACAAGTCTTGCCAATGGTTTGTCAATCTTGTTTAATTTTTTCAAAAAACCAGCTCTTGGTTTCATTAATCTTTTGGATTGTTTTTTTTTTTTGTTTCCAACTCATTGATTTCCTCTCTAAGTTTTATTATTTCCTTTTTTTCTGCCTGGGTTGGGCTCCTTTTTGTTGGTCTTTTTTCTAATGTCTTCAGCTGTGTAGTCAGGTTATTTATGTGGGCCCTTTCTTGTTTCCTGATGAATGCTTGCAGAGCTATAAACTTCCCTCTTAACACGGCTTTTGCTGTGTCCTACAAGTTCTTATAGTTGGTGTCTTCATTTTCATTTGTTTCCAGAAATCTTTGGATTTCCTGTTTGATTTCTTCTATGACCCATTTGTTGTTCAGGAGTGAGCTGTTCAGTTTCCAGGTGTTTGGTTTGACTCCCTGTTTCTGTGTACGGTTAACTTCCATTTTCAGTGCATCATGGTCTGAAAAGATAGCTGACACAATTTCTATCTTTTTTTATTTTATTGAGGTATGCTTTGTGGCTCAGCATGTGGTCTATCTTGGAGAATGTTCCATGTGCACTGGAGAAAAATGTGTATTCAGCTTTTTTGGCATGAAAAGCCCTGTATATATCCACTAGCTCTCTTTCTTCCATTTCCTCCTTCAGGGCCAATACTTCCTTGGTGAGTTTCAGTCTTGTTGATCTATCCATCGTTGATAGAGCAGTGTTGAAGTCTCCAACTATTATTGTGCTACTGTTAATGTCCTCTTTGAGGTCTCTTAGCAGTTGTTTTATGTATTTTGCTGGCCCCTCGTTGGGTGCATATATGTTTAGTAAGTGTAATTTCTTCCTGGTGTACATACCCCTTAAGTAATAAGAAATGGCCTTCGTTGTCCCTTCTAACCTTTTTCAGCCTGAAGTCTATATTATCTGATACTAATATGGCCACACCAGCCTTTTTTGGAGGAGTTGTTTGCATGGAGAATGGTCTTCCAACCTTTGACTTTGAGTCTGTGTTTGTTCTGATTATTCAGATGCGTTTCTTGTAGACAGCAGAATGTTGGGTTCAATTTTTAATCCATTTTGTTACTCTGTGTCTCTTAATTGGTGCATTTAGCCCATTGACATTGAGAGAGATTATTGTCATCGGATTTTGTGCCATCCTTCTGTTTGTGCTTGTTGTGCTTATGGGTTTGGTCGTATTACAGTAGACCCTTCAGTCCTTCTTTTTAAAGTTGGTTTTGAGTCCATGAAGTTCCTGAGTTGTTGCTTATCCATGAAGTTGTGTATCTTTCCTTCATATCTGAATGTGAGTCTGGCCGGGTAAAGAATTCTTGGTGAGGCCTGCAGTTCATTGAGCCTTTTCACAATATCCCACCATTGTTTTCGGGCTCGGAGTGTTTCATCAGAGAAGTCTGCTGTAAATCTTAGAGATGTTCCTTTTGTATGTGATTTCCTTCTTTGATCTTGCTGCTTTCAGTATTCTATCTCTATCTATAGTTTTTGTCATTTTTATTAAGATGTGTCTTGGAGTATTCTTGTTGGGGTTTCTTTTTAGCAGGTATCCTACGGGCCTCCTGGATCTTGAGGCAAGCGTTCTTTAGTTCCGGGGAACTTCTCAGCAATTATGGCTTTGACAGTTTCTTCTTCATCAGGGTTTTCTTCTTGCCCTTCTGGGACCCCAATGATCCGTATGTTGTTTCTTCTGGCTTCATCCCGATTATCTCTTGTTGTCTGTTCGGTAATTGTGAGTCTTTTTTTCTATCTTCTGGTGTTGTGTAGAGAATCTTTGGAACTCGTCTTCGAGATCACTAATTCTTTCTTCAGTAGCTATTATTCCGCTATGATGGCTTTCCACTGTGTTTTTCATTTCATTTACCTCATTTTTAATATCTGTCATTTCCATTTGCATTTTCCTCACTTCTTCTATCATGTCCTCTTGTATTTTATTGATTTTGCATTCCATTGCTTCTTTGAATTCCTTATGAATCCTTAACATTTCTTTCCAAAATTCCTTATCAGAGAGGTTATACAACTCATTGGTATTGCTTGGCTCATCTGGACTAGTGACTTCACTCACATAGCTTGATGGAATTTTGCGTTGCTTTACCATTATGACTATTGTAGGTTGCAAATATGGGGTCTTGGGTGACTAGATAGTACAGTTAGTAGGTGTCTGGTCTGTTTGCAGAGTTTGGGTGGGTAGCAAGGATGTAGGAACCAAGGTTCACTGGTACCTCATGCAAGATAGGTAGTAAGAGGGTTGCGCAGGCGCTAGTGCGTCGCGCGGTTTTGAGTTTTGGGATGTTCCCGAAGCGCAGGGCCCAAAGGTGTCAGCGGTGAAACCAAGGCAGTTTGCCTTGGTTCTCGTTGATGGAGTTTCCGCTCTTCCCTGGGGCAACTTGGGTCCGCGGAGATGCAGGGGTCACACACACACACACCTGTGGGGGAGATTGCAGCCGTTCCCGGAGCGCGCCGGGGCCCAAAGGGGTGCGTGAAACCAAGGCAGTTTGCCTTGGTTCCCGTTGATGGAGTTTCCGCTCTTCCCTGGGGCAACTTGGGTCCGCGGAGAGCCCAGGGGTCACACACACACCTGTGGGGAGATTTGCAGCCATTCCCCGAAGCACAGGGCCCAAGGGGTCCACGGTGAAACCAAGGCATTTGCCTTGGTTCCCGTTGATGGAGTTTCCGCTCTTCCCCGCAGCAACTTGGGTCCGTGGAGACGCAGGGGTTGCACACACACCTGTGGGGGAGATTGCAGCTGGTCCCGGAACAGAGCCAAGGGGTCCACGGTGAAACCAAGGCAGTTTGCCTTGGTTCCCGTTGATGGAGTTTCTGCTCTTCCCTGGGGCAACTTGAGTCCACGGAGATGCAGGGGTCACACACACACACCTGTGGGGAGATTGCAGCCGATCCTGTCGGTTCTTTATTTCTTTCCCTCTCTTTCGCTTTTCCTTCCCTTCCAGACTTTGGATTCTTTTGTAGTTTTTTTAAACAACTTTTAAATTAAGATTCATCAAGACCCTGAAGGAATGTTTTGAGGCTATTTGTATCCCTGAAGCAATCAGATGCCATTGGGCTACACTGGCACATGATATCTTGGCACCCACTCGAGAAAATGAATGAATAATGGGATATCAAGTATTCAAGTGATTCATAGTTGACTCTTAGGCATACAATGACAATCCCATCACCAGTCTCACTTCTATTTATTCCCACCACTAGCCTGCCTTACTGACAGGCACATTTTTAAATTTGGTTTATATAGTTTGGATTTTGTACTTTCCATTTTGTTTGTTCTGTGACTCTTGTCTCCTGAAAGTGATGAATAAATCAAAGCCCAGTTGCTAAAAACTGAAGGGCCGGAAAGATAGTACAGTGGACAAGGCACTGACCTTGTACATAGCTGACCTAGGTTCACAAAACCAACACTTTTTATGGTTCTCTAAGCCCAAGAGTGAGTCCCTATAGAAAAAACTAAGAGTAAACTGTAAGTACTGCTATTTGTCACCCAAAAACCTGACAAAAGGGAAGGAAGGAAAAGGATAAATCCTATTGAGAAACATAAAAAAGGCACCTAGAAAATATGTTTGCAATATTATTTTATACCAAACCACAAGAAAACATGAGGGAGAAACAAGATCTACAACAGATTTTCTGGTAATAATTTTACAAGATAAATTGTGAAGTAGAAGAAATTGACTTTTGGGTGTCAAATGTTTTTATTTATTTGTTTTGGACTTTTTTTTGGGGGAAGGTACTGCACCTGTCATATTCAGGGTTTATTTCTAGCTCTTTGCTAATAGATCCCTGGCAATGCTAAGAGGACTATATACGGTGCCAGGAATAGAACTCTGACCAATCATATATGAGGCATACACCTTACCCACTATAATACATTCCAGCCTTCACATTTCTTTTATTATCCCATGAAGAGTTCTTTCATTTTAGTTTGCCCATTGTGTCTTGTATCTGCCAAAATATGGTTCCAGGATACACTTATTTATTTTTTAATCATAAGTATAGGAACTTTAATAGAACATTCATGACAGCTGATTTTTTATACAAAAATCTCAAAAACAACAGAGTTTAGGCCTAAGCAAACACAGAGCAGGGCAGGGAGATAGTGAGGATAAATATATATTCTGAATCAGAAGGAAAAAAATTAAAATCTTTTCCTCAGTCCATGGTACTTCAAAAGGCCACATCAAGAAGTGAGTTAAGAAAACAAATATACTTAAGACAACACCAAGCACAAACTTTGTTGTCTACTTACTGTAAGCAATCAGAAAACATAATTTTTGATAATTCTCTCTTTGATGGACTTGTAATCCATTCGTGCCAGGGATTGCTTTGGGTTCAGTTACTCATAATAATTTTCAAGAATAATTTTATGGGTCTTCTCTAACTGCAGCACCAGCTACCAGGATTGATTTACAAGGTTACACAGGATAATATGTTTTATTATTACCACATGAGTGTTTATGCGTAAAGATATTTTATGTTTATGCATAAATGTTTATGCATAAAGATTATTTTGTATATCAACTCAGTATTTAATAAAACACATTAAATATTTCAAACCACTAATTGTAACTACATTGGTGGCACTAGATTGAGAATTACAAACTCTAAGATAAAATGATATCAAAGATAGGATTATGATTAAAGAATAGACTTTGGAAAAGTTTCTTTTCTTTAATAGACTTTGGAAAAGTTAATATTTATACATATGTGCATATGCTTCATTATATCTATTAAAACTTCTAAACATAATATTCTTTTCAAATGGACAATACCTAGGATTAATATGCATAATAGAAACCCTTCCATATTTGAATGTTTTAAATTGTTAGGCCCAATTTAGAGGCCAAGGGCAACTTTTTGATTTGTGCAAAAGGCCAAGAACAAAACCTTGAAATAGACCCAAACCATTTGACGATTTAAATATCCTTGTTTTCCTAGCTACAGATAACTACAAGTTTATGTTTTGGAGATATCACTTGCAGGGGAGACTTGTTTTTCATGACAGAAATCTACTTTTGGTAAACACAAATATAAATGAAACCAGATCATTTATTTCAGTACAGAAATTTTATCTATTTACAAAATTCTTTTTTAATCCTCATATGATTTTGACTTGAATATCTTCCAATCGCGTTTATATCCTTTATATAGGCTTTTTTTAATTTTTCCTCTCAGTCATTAGGACAGTGTGTCTATTAAACTTAGACAGTGTGTCTATTAAAATGTTCCAGAGTGTTAACATTGAGTCAAAAATATTTGAACTTGGCAAATAATAATGCCTTGTTTGATTAATCAGAAGGAGAATGGACATTCTAATCTCAAGGATTAATGATTATGGACTTTTTTTGTCAGATAATGTAATCAGTAACCAATTATGTATCTATAGACAGCCAAGGACAGTTTAAGCTTGATAATGCTATTTTTAAAAAAATTTTATTTTAGTCACTAAGATTTATGATACTGTCAATTATAGAGTTTCATGCATGTAACATTTCCAAACCACAACCTCCAGCAGAGTGTCATTTTCCTCCAACATTGTTTCAGGTTCCTTCCTTCACCCCTACCGTCTCCCATCCCTTTGTTTCTACCACATGTTAAACTCAGTTCTATAGACATATTCACAGATTCTTTTGCTTTAGGCTATGAGAATAAAATACAAATGTAAAGTACCTGGAACTCCATCTAATACAAGTAGTTTATTTTCTATTTTGCTCTCCCAAGCCCCCTTCCATTTTTATTCCTGATAGTTACATAATTTTATATGCTACAAATAAAACTATATATCACTACTAAATAAGAAGACACAGTAAAAGGGTAACACATCCCCTGTTCATGAATTGAAATAAGAATATTGCCAGTATGACAATCCTATTCTCAGCACTATAAAGATTCACTAAAAACACCCAGGACATTTTTTAAAGACATATACCAATTGCTGTTAAAATTTATGTGACCAATAAAGCCCCTTGAATAGCCAAAGCAACCCAAAGGAAAATGTAGATGGGAGATTTTAGTCACCAACTTTGTTATACTATAAAAATAATCAAGACAAAGGAGTACTGGAATAAACACAGACTCTCAGAAAATTGTAATATGTACAGAGCCAGATTCACAGATATATGGATGATTAATCTTCAAAAGAGATGTTAAGAATATGACATGGAGCAAGGAAAATTTCTTCACCAAATGATATTAAGAAAATGGTGAGCCACAAGTGAAAAAAAATAAGCTCTATATCACGTTATGCAGAAAATTCAATTAAAAGTGGATTAAATAAATTGATATCACACCTGAATCCATGAATTATATAAAGGAAAACATAGGTAGAGCCTTTAAAGCATTGAATCTAGAGGTGTTTTCAATGATTCAGTACCATTGGACACAAAAATAAAAGTAAAGATAAACAATTGGGATTAGAACAAAGTAAGAAACTTCTGCACTGCAAAAGAAATGATGACCAGAATAAGTCACCCCACAGGTGAGGAAAAGTATTTGTTCATTACACATCTAACCAAGGGTTAATACACTAGTTTTTTTTTTTCAAGAACTTGAAGATTTAACAAGAATAAAGCTATCAATATCACTCAAAAAATGAGAAGTAGGGAATAGGGTAATAGTACAGTGGGTAGAGAGCATACTTTGAACACAGAAGACTGAACTTCAAACTGTTACACCCTATATGATCACCCCCCCCCCCAAACACACACACTGTCCAGAGTAAGTCTGAGTACCATCAGGAAAAAATAAAGAAGTGAAAATGAACAGGAAATTCCTTAAGGAAGATATACAAATGGCCAATGATTACATTTTTAAATAGTCAGAATTATTTCTTTAGGACTCTCATCCACTGTTGGTGGGAGTGCCGGCTGGTCCAGCCCTTTTGGAAAACAATATGGACATTCCTCCGAAAACTAGATATTGAGCTCCCATTTGATCCAGCAATAGCACTCCTGGGAATATACCCGGAGACCAAAAACACATAGCAGAAACACTATCTGTACTTCTTTATTCATCTCTGCGCTATTCACTATAGCTAGAATCTGGAAACAACCTAAATGCCCGAGAACAGAGGACTGGCTAAAGAAACTGTGGTTCATCTACACTATGGAATACTATGCAGCTGTCAGAAAAGATTAAATTATGATATTTACCTGGAAATGGATGGACATGGATACTATCATGCTGAATGAAATTAGTCAGAAGGAAAAGGACAGATATAGAATGACTGCATTCAGTAATAGAACATAAATAGATACCAGGGTTTTACTAAATGTGGGAAATGGTAATGGCAGATTAAAACTCACCATTGAATATACACAAAGAGACTTAAGTGATAAACTATAAATATCTTCAGGGCTAGCCACAATGTGTAAAATAAGAGGGAGAGAGATGCAGAGACAGAGAGAGAGACAGAGAGAGAAAGAGAGGAAACTGGGGTACCTGCTATTAAGGCATCCTGGGGTGGGCGGGAGGGGGTGGGGTACATTGGTGGTGGGAATGGGGCACTGGTGGAGGGATGGGTGCTGGAATACTGTATTACCAAGAACCAATTATGAACACCTTTGTAATTGTATGTTTCACGGTGGTATAATAAAAAAAAATTTTAAAAAGGAAAAAAAAAATTATGTAAGCCACAATGTGTAAGAGAAGGGAGAGAGAGAGAGAGAGGGAGGGAGAAAGAGATGGAGGGAGAGAGATAGAGAGAGGTAAAGTGCCTGCCACAGAGGCAAACAAGGGGGTGGAGTGAGTGGACTTTGCTGGTCGGAAACATGCACTAATGTAGGGATGATGCTGGAACACCATATAACGTAAACCTAATCATTTTTTATTTCATTTACAAAGCAGTTTTGTAATTGTTCATCTTACAAGGTATAGTAATACTTGAGAAAGAAAGAAAGAGAGAAAGATAGAGGAAGGAAGGAAGGAAGGAAGGAAGGAAGGAAGGAAGGAAGGAAGGAAGGAAGGAAGGAAGGAAGGAAGGAAGGAAGGAAGGGAAGGAAGGAAGGAAGGAAGGAAGGAAGGAAGGAAGGAAGGAAGGAAGGAAGGAGGAAGGAAGGAAGGAAAGGAAGAAAGAAAGAAAGAAAGAAAGAAAAGAAGGAAAGAAGGAAGGAAGGAAGGAAGGAAGGAAGGAAGGAAGGAAGGAAGGAAGGAAAGGAAGAAAGGAAAGAAAGGAAGAGGAAGGAAGGAAGGAACTAATAAAAGTAGCTTGATTTACTCCTAGTAGTTCCATCACTGTTCGACACTGACAGTCAATGAAATTCTGTTGGCCACAGAGTGATTAAAATGTTTGCAAGATTCATATAATGTTCCAGTGTCCTAGAATACATTTTTCCCCAAAAACTCTCTTTGAGGTTAGGGGAAAAAGTCTTTAACTTAATTATTTTATTCAACATTATGAATAATTCTGTACTGATACATTTTTAAATGTTTATGAAACAGGCAAAAATACACATGTAATCTTTAGTAACAATGAAAATATTTATTTTATTTGATTGCCATTTTTAAAAATCTAATATTTTATTATACCACTATGAGATATACAATTACATTACAAAGATTTTCATGTTTGGGTTTCAGTCAGTGTTGGGTTTCATACAGTGTTCAAGCACCCATCCCTCCACCAGTGCATATTTCCTACCATCAATATCCCCAATTCCCTCTCCCTCTCCCCTAGCCTTGCTCTACAGCAGGTTCTTTATTACCCCCTCTCCCCTTCTTTTACACATTGTGGCTTGCAATACATACATTTAGAAGTTATCATGTATATCCCTTTGTTTATATTCAATGCTCAGTTCTAGGCTGGTTTTACCATTTCTAACGATTATTAGCACACTGTTCCCTTCTAGCTTTTTCCTAACCTCTGACTCCAACACACTTCTGGTTGATTCCACCAATTGACATGACCTCCTAATCCATGTTTTTCCTGGCCTTCTGGCTAATTTCACTCAGCATGATCCTCTCCATGTCCACACGTTTATAGGCAAATTTCATAACTTTGTTTTTCCTAACAGCTGCATAGTATTCCATTTTGTAGATGTACCAACATTTCTTTGTCCAGTCGTTTGTTCTCATGCACTCAGGTTGTTTCCAGATTCTGGCTATTTTGAATAGTGCTGCTGAAGATAAAAGTGCAGATGGTGTTTCTGCTGTGCATTTTGGGCTTTCCAGGGTCTATTCCCAGGAGTGCTATGGCTGGGTTAAAGGGAACTCAATTTCTAGTTTTTGGAGGAATATCCATATTGTTTTGTAAAAGGCTGTCCCAGTTGACTCTCACACCAACAATAGATGAGTGCCCCTTCTCCCCACATCCATACCAGCACCAGCTATTCTTGCTCTTTTGGATATGTGCCAGTTTCTGTGGTGTGAGATGCCTCATTGTTTTTTTTTTATTTGCATCTTCCTCATGATTAGTAATGCTGAGCATTTTTTCATATGCCTTCTGTCATAACAGTGAAAATATTAAGAAAAATTTTTGGTTTTGGTTTTTTTGGTTTTTGGGTCACACCCGACAATGCTCAGGGATTACTCCTGGCTCTGCACTCAGGAATCACTCCTGGCAGTGATTGGGGGACCATATGGGATGCTGGCCACTGAACCCAGGTTGGCCGTGTGCAAGGCAAATGCCCTACTCTCTGTGCTTTCGCTCAGGCCCCATTAAAAAATACAGGGGAAATCTGAACAGTCACAAGCCCCCTGACTGGGGCCGACATTAAGCGCCGAGCCTGGCACACACTGTGGCGGGAAGGGCAGCAGCCTGAGCACGTGCCCTGCACCAGCCCCGCACCGTGCAGTCCCCCCAGAACCAAGGGGCCTACCCTGGCGCTGGGATTTAGGGAGGTCAGCCCAGAAGGGATGGGCAATTGGCACAGGCAAGTTCTCGATCCAAAGTCCCACTCTCGGCCCCAAATCCCACTCAGTGCAAAATCCCCGGGTATGAGCCAAAATCCCACTCACGTCCTAAAATCCTTCCAAGCCCCACTCACAGCCCAAATCTCGGAAGAGCGAGCTGGCCGCGGGTGAGCCCCGGGAGTCAGCCTCACTGCCTCCTCGTGGCTGCTTCCTCTGACCCGGTTATGTTTCAGGCAAGGCGCCTGGTCCCCAACACCGCCAGGGAACACCACTCCTGAGCACAGACCCATGAATGGCCCCTAGTAAATAGAAAACTGGGTGCTATATTCAGTTTGGAAGGTACTGAGCCCCCTAAGTGTGGCCACGGCTTCTCAGGGCGTCCCTGGCTCTGTGAGGGCCGGCACTGACCTTTGCGCCGGCAGCTCGAGGCTCAGGGGCAGGGTGTGGAGCTGGACCAAGGGCGCCTCCCTGGGTTGGACAGAGAGTGCAGCCGGGGAGGTGCTGACCATGAGACCAGTCACGGACGTGTGGCCCTGTCCCCGGCCCCCACACCCCCGTGGGCCCCCTGTGAGTATATCTGAGCACTGCCAGGGTAGTCCAAAAGCAAATAAAACAACGGAAAGGTCCTTGCATCTATCTTCGAGCCTGAATCCATGTTCGAGCCTTGCTCTGGCTCAGGGCTGGAGAGCAGGTCCTCAAGGCCCACGGCATGAGTGTCTGCACCACTCGCCTAAACACAAGCACCGCCAGAAAATTGTGCTCCTGGGGCCAAGCGATAGCACAGCAGGGAGGGCGTTTGCCTTGCATGTTGCTGACCTGGGTTCCATACCCGGCATCCCATATGGTCCTCCGAGCACTGCCAGGAGTAGTTCCTGAGTGCAGAGCCAGGAGTAACCCCTGAGCAATGTGGGTGTGACCTAAAGAGTTAAAAAAAAATGGTGCCAGGGCGGAGCGATAGTCCAGCGGGTAGGGAGTTTGCCTTGCACACGACCGCCCATGCCGGCCCGGGTTCGATCCCCGCATCCCATATGGTCCCCCGAGCACAGCCAGGAGTGATTCCTGAGTGCAGAGCCAGGAGTAACCCCTGAGCATCGCCGGGTGTGACCCAAAAAAGCAAAAATAAAAAAATGGTGCTGATAAGAACAATCAAGGTTAGTGTAGACTTGCCTCTGCCTCTAACCACTTCCACCTCTGAGGACTCTAAGGTGATGACTGGAGCCACAGCAGCCCTTTTTACGATCACAAGAGGCACAAAGATAACTGTGACACCAGCAAAGTGTTTTCACCAACAGGTATGAGAAATTTTAAAAAAAAAAACCCAGAAACCAGGGGCCAGAGTAAAAGCACAGTGGGTAGGGCATTTGCTTTGCATGCAGCTGACCCTGGTTTAATCCCCATCATCCCATAAGAGTATGCTACCCGGCAGCGCAGAGCCTGGCAAGCTACCCGTGTCGTATTTGATATGCCAAATACCAGTAAACAATTATAGACCTCATTCCCATGACCTGATGGAATGGTTTGAGGCTCTTTATGTTCCTGGAGCAAGCAGGTGCCCTTAGGCTCTACTTGCATGAGACAGGTCATATGGAGATGTTACTGGTGCCGCTTGAGCAAATCAATGATGAACAGGAAGACAGTGATACAGTGATACAGTGATAGTATTTTTTATCCAGAAGAAAAAAAAAAATTGTTAACTTTGTTTTAGAAACTTCTTTAGAAAATATTGTTTTAGAAGAAACTTCTTTAATTCTTTTGACAAAACTGATTTCAAGGCTGTGAGTTCCCTAAACTGTTGTCTGTCTCTACTTCAGATTTGAATAATCATCTAGATGTATAGAGTATTTTGGTGAGACATCCATTTCATTGAGTTTTTGTATTATGACTATTTTCTTCTTGTTTGTTCAGTCTCATTTGATAGAGCTGTGAAACATATGGAACTACCTTTGCATACAAGTTCCAATTTTGACCTTGCTGCTTTCAACATGATGTGTGTGTCTGGCATTTGCCATTCTGAATACAATGTGTATAGGACTTTTTCTGGTTGTGTTTAATTTCACTAGAACCTTTTGGACCTCTTGTATTTAGTTGCCTGTATTCTTCTGAGAAACTCTTACCTAGGATTTAACTGTTGTTTCTTCATCCAATGATTTTGCCTTTGACTTTTTCTTCTATATAAAAAATTTTATGTTTCTTTTTTCTTCAAGTACTTAGAAATGCAAGTACTTTGCTTTGATGCAATCCAAAAAGAGACAGCAAGCAGAATTTAGCCCAAGGGCTATAATTTGTTAACTCTCTATTACAGACAGATTGACTGAAAACAATAAAATATTATTTATAATGTTAGAAATGAAGAAAAATAATCTCATTCAAACTAGAAGAGAATATCTTCAAAAATACCACATAGGCTGGTTAGCCAAGAGACTTTCAGCTGGAAGACTTTGTAACACTTTGGTCTTTTATGAACTATGATTGCTTAAGAAGTGAAAATGAGCTTATTGCTTGTTTTAAAATTTTTTTGATTTTGGATCAAAATATTAACTCTTTTCCCACTATTTAAAAAACCATTCTTTGAATGATCCTTAAATTTACCCCCAACCCCGATTTTGTTATATCTGATTCATATCCTATGTCCAGGAAACTTCTTTAGTAAGTGTACTCAAAAACTTCACGGAAGCTACAATTTAACAAAGACTCTGACACTTATAAAGTGCCCAGTTATAGTTAGTTTTTTGTTATTATTTAGTTTGCCAATTTTGTGCACATATGAGATGTCCTAACCATCCTCACTGATCCCATGACTCCGGTAGGAAATGAGACTTTTCAGCAGAGCACATTGAATGGTAGGTAGGCCAATATAGGAAGCTGGAGGGTAGTGGGCAGTAAACTTCACCAACCTCAGTTTGGGTTCACTGTTCTTTGATGGACTCCTTCATTATTGTGGCCAAGGAGAAAGCAATGTCATCAAGTCTACTTTCATTTTGACACGCTTCAACAATTAAATAGTCAAAGGAAAACAATTCACTGAAATACAGATTTTGTATTGAAATTTGGAAAAAATGGATTTCCTAAATAATATTATTTTAAGATAGCAGTAGTAAGAATATCTCTCAGGAAAGTAATATGTTCTCTTAAAATTGGTCAAATCATTAGGATCTTGGGGAATGCAGATCTCTGAAGCCGTAGGCTCATACTCTCTGGGATAGTTCCGGCTCTCTTTCCACTTGTCATTAAGCACGCACACCAAGGCATGTAATGATTGTAGCCTGCTGAGAATTGAACTGAGGCTATGGGAGCATATGTCTTTTTTTCTAAGAGCCCTCTGAGCAATAGATAATCAATGAGCATATCTTTGCAGTTCATGCCAACATTCTTTACGAAGGTCAATCAACTACAACTGACTTCTTAGTCTTCAAGAAATAATAGAATTTTATCTCGGTAACAAGGAAGTGTCATAACTATATTATATTAAAAGAATTTTTGCAGCCCAGGAAAAAACTCAGAAAGTTAGAGCACATGCCTGGCATACACAGAGATCCTATTCAATGTCCCACATTGCCTGGCTCCCAAGCACCACTGGGAGTGTCACTGGTGACCCCTCCTCAAATTTCCTCACATTCTTAGTAGTATGTTCTTTTCCAATATGGTTCTGGCCCCATGAGTTTGAATGTAAAAGTTAACTATAGAATCCATAACAAAACTACTGTCAATGAATCATTTTCCACTGTGATGTTACTTAATGAGATGAGTATTGAATCATTTTACAACAGAAAGGGACAAAATGTATGATTAACACTTAATAACGATAGTCAAGAGTAACTGAAATACATCAGTTTCCTATGTCACTTGTATCACTTCTCTCCCGTTGTTCATCGAGCTGCTCAAGCAGTCACTAGTAACATCTCCGTAGGTACTGTCAAAGCAAGTGCAGCCCTAAGGGCATCTGCTCACCCAGGAACATAAAGAGTCTCAAACCAATCCTTCAGGTCATGGGAATGAGGTCTAAAATTGTTACTGGTTTTTGGCATATCAAGTATAACACGGTTAGATTGCCAGGCTCTGCCGTGTAGTGGTATATTCTCAGTACAAGGCCTCATCTTGAGCATTTACTGATGAACCTCAATGGGGAGAGATCAGCTTTTCTCTTGGTTGGGGCTCTGAGGAGCTGTGGAGTCCGGATGTTGAGAATGTCTAACCTCATGGTGTGGGGTTTCCTCTGGCTTCTTGCTAGGTTCATTGGGATGACAGGTCATGGCTAGAACCTGCCCAGAACTGTATACAGTGTATAAATGTGAAAGATTCTGGGAAATACCTAGTCCTAACATCCAGTACTGTCTAAGACTGTTGATAAGAGAGACACTCCAGACCCAACCGCCTCCAGACCCAACCACTCCAGACCCACAGCTGCACCGCTCAGCCCCCACATAGCTCGAGACCAACATAACTCCAAGGGTTCTCTCATACATGCAAGGGAGGGCCAAGCTGGCTAGACTTGGAACAGAGATTTGGGCTCCTCCTCCCATTCTTCCACCTCCATGTTGGCAGGTGTGGCTGCTAGCTCCCAACCACCACAGCCAGCAACCCTGGAAGAGAGATACTCCTATGTCACATTATTCAATGTTTTCTTTAATTAGAGAAAGGGATGGTGTCATATGCTACAATATGTAAAAAATAAGAATGTCTATAATAAAAAGAAAGTTTGAAAGAATTATCTAGACATAAATGAAAACTAGGTCCAACATTTCATACATGTCACTGCGTCACTTGTCTTCCCGTTGTTCAATGAGTTGCTTGAGGGGCGCCAGTAACATTTCCATTCATTGGGAATGAGGTCCATTATTGTTACTGTTTATGGCATATCAAATATACCATGGGTAGCTTGCCAGGCTCTGCTGTGGCTCTGGGTTCATCCCAGTGGGCCCAAATCATGTTTATCTATATTTTGGTATCAAAAGTTGATTTGATGCAGATTTTTTTAAACTTTTGTAATTATAACCTATTCTTTGGTTTTGTGTGGTTTTCATTCATAGACACTAAAAAACTTAGCTAAAGCCACATTTTTATGTGTTTTTTAAAAAAGTCATAAAGTGTTTGAAAAGTGCTAAAAAATCTTCAGATGTATGGCTGATACTTAGTTAATAATATATATATATATATTATATATATATATATATATATATATATATATATATATATATATATATATATATATATATATATATATA
>JAJIBD010028661.1:0-21523 GCA_021461705.1 Cryptotis parvus
GGCCCTTCAGTCCTTCTTTTAAAGTTGGTTTTGAATCCATGAAGTTCCTGAGTTGTTGCTTATCCATGAAGTTGTGTATCTTTCCTTCATATTTGAATGTGAGTCTGGCCCAGTAAAGAATTCTTGGTGAGGCCTGAAGTTCATTGAGCCTTTTCACAATACCCCACCATTGTTTTCGCGCTTGGAGTGTTTCATGAGAGAAGTCTGCTGTAAATCTTAGGGATGTTCCTTTGTATGTGATTTCCCTTCTTTGATCTTTCTGCTTTCAGTATTCTATCTATGTCTATTGTTTTTGTCATTCTAATTAAGATGTGACTTGGAGTATTCTTATTGGGGTTTCTTTTTAGCTGGTATTCTACGGGCCTCCTGCATCTTGAGGCAAGCGTTCTTTAGTTCCGGGAACTTCTCAGCAATGATGACTTTGACAGTTTCTTCTTCATCAGGGCTTTCTTCTTGCCCTTCTGGGACCCCAATGATCCATATGTTATTTCTTCTGGCTTCATCCTGATTATCTCTTGTTGTCTGTTTGTTAATTGTGAGTCTTTTTTTCCATCTTCTGGTGTTGTGTAGAGAATCTTTGGAACTCATCTTCAAGATCACTAATTCTTTCTTCAGTAGCTATTATTCTGCTATGGAGGCCTTCCACTCTGTTTCTCATTTCATTTACCTCATTTTTAATATCTGTCATTTCCATTTTATTTTCCTCATTACTTCTCTCATGTCCTCTTGTATTTTATTGATTTTTCATTCCATTGCTTCTTTGAGTTCCTTATGCATCCTTAACAATTCTTTCCAAAATTCCTCATCAGAGAGGTTATACAACTCATCGGTATTGCTTGGCTCATCTGGACTAGTGACTTCACTAACTGAACTTGATGGATTTTTGTGTTACTTTTCCATTTTGACTATTGCAAGTTGCAAATGTGAGTTATTGGTGCCTAGATAGTACAGTTAGCAGGTGTCTGGGCTGTTTGCAGAGTTTGGGTGGGTGGCAAGGAATTTAGGGATAAAGGTTCACTGGTATCTCATGCAAGATAGATAGTAAGTAGATTGTGCAGACATGCTAGTGCATCTGTGCGGTTTTGAGTTTTGGGACGTGGGTGTAGGATTCTGGCCTGTTCCCTGGGGGGATGATTGGGTTCACAGAGATGCAAGGATCACACTCACACCTGTGGGGGAGGTTGCAATCGTTCCAGAAGTGCAAGGTCTAAGGGGTCCGAGGTGGAACCAAGGCCATTTGCCTTGGTTCCCGTGAACAGACATTTTGAACACTCATCCTGGTCTGCTCCCTCCTCAGGTACCACCCCCTGGGGGGCATGGCTGGCCGGGAGAAACATGGTGAGGTGGTAGAGCTCCAGGGACCTGCAGAAGTTAGAAAGTACAGCCCCCAGAAATCCAGGTGGAAGCGGAAGTAAACAGACATTTTGAACTCTCACCCTGGTCTGCTCCTGCCTCAGGTATGATCACTGGGGGTGTGGCTGGCAGGGTGGGTGGCCGCTATGTGGCCGGATTTTAATACAAAAACAAGGAAATTCAACACCAAGGTAAGGTAATACCTTCAAGAAAAAAGAAATGGTACCCAGGAGAAATCCATCTCTGAATACTGCAGCACCATGGGGAACCAATGCAGATCCCCAGTTCGAAGAACAGATGAATAAACCAACCCAGAAGTCTCGAAAAGAATGCAGATGTGCATAATCTCTCTGACAAATAATTCAGAGAAGAAACGGTTAGGATTTTTAATGAGCTCAACAAAAAAATGGAACAGACGTTCAACAAATACAGGATGCCATAAATTAAGCCCTGGAACGGGCAGTTAATAAATTATGAGAGGAAATGAGAGCAGAAATGAGAACAATGCAAGTAGAAATATCATCACTAAAAAACTCAGTAGATTAAATAAAAAACACAGTAGGGGCTCTCAACAGTAGGATGACAGCAGCAGAAGAGAGAATCAGTGAGACTGAGGATGAGTGCAGAAAGCACTCCAGAAAACTACATAAGATGGAAAAAGACCGAAAAATGGATCAGCAGCAGAACAGAAAACATTGGGATGAATCCAGGCTGACCAACATAAGAAGCATCAGAGTTCCAGAGGGACAGTAAAGTAACCCCAAGGAAATTAAAACAGTTAAAAATATCCTTGCTGAAAAGTTCCCTGAGTTAAAGGACGAAGGCATCCAGATCCAAGAAGCCTGACGGGTACTAGCAAGAAGAGACCCCAGTAGAAAGACCCCAAGACACATCCTAGTCAAAGGAAAGGATGCCATAGACATAGACATAATTCTTCAGGCAGCAATATCATATCATATGTATGTTCTGTAATCCATAGTCTGGAGAGGAAGGAAAAGAGAAAGAGAGAGAAATGGAAAGAAATAAAGAACCTGCCATGGAGGAGGGCTGGGGGGGGGGGGGGAGGGAACCGGGGACGTTGGTGGTGGGAAATGGGCACTGGTGGCAGGATGGGTGCTGCTACACTGTATGACCAAAACCCAAATATGAACTTTTTAATTGTATATCTTTGTAATTGTAAAAATAAAAAAAATTTAAAAAAAAAAATAAATAAAATTTTCTTAGCATCAGTATGTATAATAGTAAAATACTAAGACAACCCAAGTGCCTAAATAAAATAAATAGCTTGGAATTTTCTGTAATCAAAAAAAAAAAACCAACCTTAAAAGGAGGACTGAAAGAGTTACTGTATGACAAGACAAAACCCAAAAAGAACAACAAACCTATACTAAAGATGACACAAAAATCCCATGACAATACTCTCACTCAATGTCATTGATCTAAATGAACCAGTTAAGAAACACAGAGTGGCAAAATGAATCAAAAAAATTGAATCCTTTTCAATTTTATATAATCCCATTTGTTTATCTTTGCTTCCATTTGCTTGGTCAGTGGTGTGTGATACTTTTTGTTTCAATGTCGAGAGCGTTTCTCCTATGTTTTCTTCGATGTACCTTATAGATTCATGCCTGATGTTGAGATCTAGAATCCATTTTGATCTGACTTATGTGCATGGCTTTAGAAGTAAGTCTAAGTTCATTTTTTACATGTAGCTGCCCAGTTTTCCCAGCACCATTTGTTGAAGAGGCTTTCTTTGTTCCACTTAATATTTTTTGCTCCTTAATCAAAGATTAAGTGGTTGTGTATTTGAGAGTGTGTTTCAGGATATTCAGTTCTATTCCAAAGGTCTATGGGTCTGTTTCTATATCAATACCACACTGTCATAATTACAACTGCTCTTTAGTGAGCTTGAGGTTGGGTAAAGTGATACCTCCCATTTTCTTTTTCCCAAGGATTGCTTTAGCTATTCGTGGGAGTTTATTATTCCATACAAATTTCAGGAGTGTTTGTTCAATTTCTCAAAAGAAATGGTGAACAAGATACAAAACAGTCCACAGAGTGGGAAATAATATTCACCCAATACCCCTCTGACAAGGGGTTAATATCCAGGATATATCAGGCACTGGTAGCCCTTCACAAGAAAAAAAAACAGCCAACCCCATCAAAAAATGGGGAGAAGAAATGAACAGAAACTTCCAAAAAAGAAGAAATTTGAATTGGCTAAAGGCATATGAAAAGTGTTCTTCATCTTTAATCATCAGGGAGATGTAAATCAAAACAACAATGCGGTACCATCTAACACCTCAGAGACTGGCACACATCCAAAGCAGCAAGAAGAACCAGTTTTGGCGTGGATGTGGGGGAAAAGGGATTCTCATCCACTGTTATTGGGAGTGCCGACTGGTCCAGCCCTTTTGAAAACAATATGGGCATTCCTCCGAAAACTAGATATTGAGCTCTCATTTGATCCAGCAATAGCACTCCTGGGAATATACCCGAGAGACCAAAAAACACATAGCAGAAACACTATCTGTACTTCTTTATTCATCTCTGCGCTATTTACAATAGCTAGAATCTGGAAACAACCTAAATGCCCGAGAACAGAGGACTGGCTAAAGAAACTGTGGTTCATCTACACTACGGAATACTATGCACCTGTCAGAAAAGACGAAATTATGAAATTTACCTACAAATGGATGGACATGGAGACTATCATGCTGAGTGAAATTAGTCAGAAGGAAAAGCACATATGTAGAATGACTGTATTCAAAAATAGGATAAAAATAGATACTAGTGTTTTACTAAGTGTGGGGAAATGGTAATGGCAGATTAAAACTCACCATTGAATATACACAAAGAGACTTAAGTGATAAACTCTAAATATCTGCAGGGCTAGCCACAATGTGTAAAAGAAGAGGGAGAGAGTTGCATAGACAAAGAGAGAGAGAGAGGAAACGGGGCTACATGCTATTGAGGCAACCTGGGGATGGGTGGGAGGGGGTGGGGTACATATGGGGGTGGAAATGGGGCACTGGAGGAGGGATGGGTGCTGGAACACTGTATTACCAAGAACCAATTATGAACACCTTTGTAATTTGCCACGGCTCCCGCGGCACCGGCTCGCGTAGCATGAAAGTGCTCACTGGGCCAGGGGATGGCTTCGGTACTTCCCCTAAAAAGGGACAGTTACCAGACAGTGCTTCCCCCTAAAAAGGGACTGTAGCCAACAAAGCCCCCTAGACTCCCTTAGTTGTTCCTAAGAATGCTTGGTGTGCAATTAGAGCGCTTGTTTAGCTCTTAGTGAGTAATGGAGAAACTGGACAAGGAGAGAAGCCTGCGGCAACCATAGTTTTCATTATACACAATTATAGCATAAAACAAAGATAGTATAAAAATGCCAGCCAGCGCAGCGTCTGGCTTCCAAGGCCTGAGCTGGTCTCAGGTCCTTGATAAGGAAAGGCTCGTGGCCTTCATGCCTTTGCTTCCCATCATTAGCGGGAAGGGAGAATTCTTGACCTATGGGTCGAGGCGACTGGCTACCCCCTGTTGACGGGAATGCAGTGATTAGCCTTCCTAAACCTCCTGTGTGAAAAATAATTGGGCCTGTTAAAGTTAACACTTTCTAGTACAAAATCTTAATAATCTTATAATAATAAACTCTGCATAGAAGTTTCTATTTAGGAGTAGGTTAAATTAATCTATAATATGTGTATAGAGCTAGTAAGTAATTCTATGAAAATCAAAATAAAAGAAAAAATATGTACCTTACTTAAGGCAAATATGAAAGTAAAAACAAAAAGACGTCAGAAAAACATGTCTGAAAAACAGGCGCAGGCAAAAGGTGGTCATATGTGGTAGACACGATAAACTCCTTTTGTTGTTAAAAAATGTCTCCTTTTGGGGCTGGAGCGATAGCCCAGCGGGTAGGGCGTTTGCCTTGCACGCGGCTGGCCTGTGCCGGCCTGGGTTCGATCCCCAGCATCCCATATGGTCCCCCGAGCACCGCCAGGAGTGATTCCTGAGTGCAGAGCCAGGAGTAACCCCTGAGCATCGCCGGGTGTGACCCAAAAAAGCAAAAAAAAAAAAAAAAAAACCTCCAAAAAATGTCTCCTTTGCTAAAAAAATAACTGGTGTAATCTTGTGTCTGTGCATTTGTTGAACATAAAAAGAAAAGCATTGCCCTCAGTAAACGGCAGCAGCAGTATTTGACCTCCCTTGTGTCTGTGCCTGTCTGTCCATTGCGCCGACATTCCTGTTCTCCTGATTTCCTCACACTGGTTACCCCTGAGACTTAGAGCTCACACCGACTGAGCGGTCTCCAGGCAGTAATTGTATGTCTCACGGTGGTATGATAAAATTTTTTTTAAAAATTGAATCCGACATTCTGCTGCCTTCAAGAAACACCCGAACAATAGGAGCAAAGACAGGCTCAAAGTAAAAAGTCTGGAAAAAAATACTTCCCCTCAAACAATCCCTCCAAAAAAGGCCAGGGTGGCCAAACTGATATCCGACAACATAGACTTCAGGTTGAAGAAGGGAGAGTGGAGGTCACTTATTAATAATCAAAGGATACATATATCAGGAAGAAATTACACTGTCTTCCCATCCATAATCGATTGGCTCGAGCAGGCACCAGTAACATCTCCATATGTCCTGTCTCAAGCTAGTAGAGCCCAAGGGCACCTTCTTTCTCCAGGAACATAAAGAGCCTCAAACCATTCCATCAGGTCATGGGAATGAGGTCTAAAATTGTTACTGGTATTTGACATATCAAATACAACAAGGGTAGCTTGCCAGGCTCTGCCATGCGGGTAGCATACTCTTGTAGTCATCTCTAAATCCAGCATTTGTTGATGAACCACGGGGCCTTGCGGGCCATGTGAGCCAAAATGTGATAGGCTGGTCTGCTGGGTGGAGTTCTGACTAGAAGGAAGTCCAGATGTATAAAATTTAGGCCCTCACAGGGTGAAGGGTCGTCTGGCTTGTTGCAAGGCTCTGCTGGGGTGACTGGCCAGGGCTAGAAAACACCATCCCTCCGGGGGTGCCTCGTGATTGGCTGGGCACAGGGAGAGCCAGTAGCAGCTCTGCCCCATGTCTGTAAGTCTCTCATATATGTTAAACTACTGAACATATATGCACCCAATGAGGGGCCAGCAAAATACCAAAAACAACTACTAACAGACTTCAAAGAAGACAATGAAAACAACACAATTGTAGTTGGAGTTTTCAACACTGCTCTATCAACTCTGGCTAGATCAACAAGATTGAAACTTACCGAGGAAATACTGGCCTTAAAAGAAGAGATGGAAGAAAGAGGACTTGTAGACATATACAGGGCATTTCATCCCCAAAACGCTGAATACACTTTCTTCTCCAGCACAAATGGAACATAGTCCAAAATGGATCACATGCTGAGCAATAAATCATACCTCCATAAAGTCAAGAAAATAGAAATTGTGTCAACTATTTTTTCAGACCACAATGCACTGAAAATAGAAGTTAATCGTACACAAACACATAAAATAATAACAAGTACCTGGACACTAAACAGCTCATTGCTAAACAACTAGCAAGTCATAAAGGAAATCAAAGAGGAAATCCAAAAAATTCCTGGAAACAAATGAGATTGAACACGAATTACAAAAACTTGGGGGATACAGTGAAAGCAGTGTTAAGAGGCAAGTTCATATCTCTTCGAGCATTCATCAGAAAAGAGGAAAAGGCCATCATAACCAGTCTGACTTCACAACTTAAGATCTCAGAGAGTGATCAGCAAAAGGAGCCAAACCCAGGAGGGAAGAAAGAAATAATAAAACTTAGAGCAGAAATCAATGAAATGGAATGTCAAAAAACAATCCAGAAGATAAACGAAACCAAGAGCTGGTTCTTTGAAAAAATAAACAAGATTGACAAACCACTTGCAAGACTGTAAAAAAAGGAAAAGAGAGAACCCAAATAAATAGAATCAGAAATGAAAATGGGGACATCACAACAGAAACCACAGAAAAATTCAAAAGATCATTAGAGATTACTATGAGAGTCTGTACACCACAAAAGCAAGAGAATATTGAAGAAATGGACAAATTCCTGAATTCCAATAGCCTCCCAAGTCTGCAACAAAAAGATTTGGAATACCTCAACCAACTTATCACCATCGAGGAGATGGAATCGATAATCCAAAGTCTGCCCAAACACAAAAGCCCAGGTCCAGAAGAATTCACCAGTGAATTCTGCCAAACCTTTAAAAGAGGACTTACTCCCAATCCTTTTGAAACTCTTCCAGGAAATTGAAAAAAATAGAAATACTCCCAAATAGCTTCTATGAGGCACATATCACCCTGATACCCAAAGCAGACAGAGATGTCATGAAAAAGGAAAACTACAGACCAATCTCCCTGAAGAACACAGATGTTCAATAAAATACTAATAAATAGTATTTTATTGTATTTTAAGATCTTCAATAAAATACTAGCAAATAGAATCCAAAGAGTCATCAAAAATATTATACACCATGACCAAGTGGGATTCATCCCGGGAATGCAAGGATGGTTCAACATCCGCAAGTCAATCAACACCATACATCATATCAATAAAAAAGAAAAATAAAAGCCATATGATCATATAAATGGATGCAGAGAAAGCATTTGACAAAATTCAACACCAATTCATGATGAAAACTCTCCGTAAAATGGGAATTGAAGGATACTTTCTCAATATATTCCAGGCCACATACTACAAGCCCACAGCAAGCATCATTCTCAATGGGGAAAAACTGAAAGCCTTCCGTAAGATCAGGGACAAGTCAAGGCTGCCCACTCTCACCAATTCTATTCAATATAATACTGGATGTACTTGCCATAGAAATCAGGGAAGAAAAAAGGCATTAAGGGCATCAGGATAGGAAGGCAAGAAGCCAAGTTGCCACTATTTGCAGATAACATGATATTATACCTGGAATATCCTAAACTCTCTACCAAGAGGCTCCTAGAAATAATAAATTCCTATAGTAGAGTGGCAGGGTACAAAATCAATGCCCAAAAGTCAATGACCTTCCTATACCCAAACAACGACAGAGAAGAAAGGGACATTAAAGAAACTATCCCATTCACAGTTGCACCACAGAAACTCAAATACCTAGGGATGAGTTTTTACAAAGAATGCAAAGGATCTCTACATAGAAAACTACAAAACGTTACTTCAGGAAATAAAAGAGGACCTGAGGAAATGGACACACATTCCATGCTCATGGATTGGAAGGATTAACATTATCAAAATGGTAATACTCCCTAGAGCTTTATGCAGATTCAATGTGGTCCCTATAAAGACACCCATGATGTTATTCAAAGAAATTGAACAAACATCAAATATGTTTTATATGAATTATACCTATATATATTATGATAGGTATATGATATTATATATATATTATACCTATATATCCATATCAAAATGGATTCTAGATCTCAACATCAGACATGAATCTATAAGGTACATCGAATAAAACATAGGAAAAATGTTCTACTACATCGAAACTTAAATTATCTTTAAAGAAAACACACTACTGACCAAGCAAATGGAATCAAAGATAAACAAACAGGATTATATAAAATTGAAAGTCTTCTGCACCTCAAAAGAAATGGCAACCAAGATACAAAGACAATTCACAGGCTGGGAAAGTTATTCAGCCAATTCCCATCTGACAAGGGGGTTAATATCCAGGATACATCAGGCACTGGTAGCACTTCACAAGAAAAAAACAACCAACCCCATCAAAAAGGGGGGAGAAATGAACAGAAACTTCCAAAAAGAAGTTCGGAGTGGCCAAGAGACATATGAAATAGTGCTCTTCATCATAAATCATCAGGGAGATGCAAATCAAAACAACAATGCCGTACCATCTCTCACCACAGTGACTGGCACACATCCAAAACAGCAAGAACACCTGGTGCTGGTGTGGATGTGGGGAAAAAAGGGACTCTCATCCACTGTTGGTGGGAGTGCTGGTGGGAGTGCTGTTTGGTCCAGCCCTTTTGGAAAACAATATGAACATTCCCCATAAACAAGATATTGAGCTCCCATTTGATCCAGAAATACCACTTCTGGGAATATACCCAAAAGACCCAAAAAATACATGGCAGAAACTCTATCTGTACTTCATTATTCATCGCTGCACTATTCACGATAGCTAGAATCTGGAAACAACCTAAGTGCCCGAGAACAGAGGACTGGCTAAAGAAACTGTGGTACATCTACATGATGGAAGCTGTCAGATGCAGCTGTCAGAAAAGATGAAATTTACCTGCAAATGGATGGACATTGAGACTATCATGCTGAGTGAAATTAGTTTGAAGGAAAAGGACAGATATAGAATGACTGCATTCATTAGTGAGATATAAATAGATACTAGTGTTTTACTAAGTGTGGGAAATGGTAATGTTAGACTAGAACTTACCATTGAATATACACAAAGACACTTAAAAGATCAACTCTAAATATCTGCAGGGCTAGCCACAATGTGAAAAAGAATAGGGAAAGAGATTCAGAGACAGAGAGACACAGAAATAGAGGAAAAGGGGGTACCTGCTATTGAGTCAGCCTGGTGGTGGTGGGGAGGGGGTGTGGGTACATTGGTGGTGGGAATGGGGCACTGGTGCAGGGATGGGTGCTGGAATACTGTATTACCAAGAACCAATTATGAACACCTTTGTAATTGTATGTCTCTTGGTGGTATAATAAAAAAATTTTAAAAAAGATATTAGAGAAAGCACTATGGTTTGTATGAAGTTATAAAACACCTTGATAACCAATAGTAATGTAAGGACAAAAAAATGGAGGAATCATGTTTTCTGAGTTAAAATTATTTTATAAAGTGGATTATTAAATTGTATAATTATAAAGTAAAAATAGACACCTGGATCAATAAAACAATTGAAATACCATAAATAAAAACAAAAAAAATTAAAATAAATAATAAATAAATTAGAATGACCTTGTGGGTAGCATCTAGATTACACGAAACCCATGAAATTAAGATGTATTACTTTATACCAGCTCTCTCTCTCTCTCTCTCTCTCTCCAGTGTTTTACATAAGAGATAATCTCAGAAGAAAGGATCAGTCCTTGGCTTAACCCTTTGTTAACAAAGGTTTGTTTTAACCTTTAAAACGGTGTGCACCACCCTTCTATAAGCTGTTTAGGGTTTTTTTGTTGACAGGACCATCCCTGTCAACTTATTTTGTAGAAGAGAACTTCTGTCCTGACACTGTTGGGGACCCCAGTGGCTCCCCGACACTTTATGATTGCACTGAGTTTTATTTTTTTTACAAATGGTAATTAGTATTATTAATGATATACCACATTAGTAGGTCAGAATAATCATGTGATTTCTTGTTAATTTACTTGTGAAAATTTATTTTTTTTAAATTTTAATTATACCACCGTGAAACATACAATTACAAAGGTGTTCATAATTGGTTCTTGGTAATACAGTATACCAGCACCCATCCCTCCACCAGTGCCCCATTTCCACCACCAATGTACCCCCACCCCTCCCACCCCCCCCCCAGGCTGCCTTAATAGCAGGTACCCCAATTTCCTCTCTTTCTCTGTCTCTCTCTTTGTCTCTGCATCTCTCTCCCTCTTCTTTTACATTGTGGCTAGCCCTGCAGATATTTAGAGTTTGTCACTTAAGTCTCTTTGTGTATATTCAATGGTGAGTTTTAATCTGCCATTACCATTTCCCATATTTAGTAAAACACTGGTATCTATTTATGTCCTATTAATGAATGCAGTCATTCTATATCTCTCCTTTTCCTTCTGACTAATTTCACTCAGCATGATAGTCTCCATGTCCATCCATTTGCAGGTAAGTTTCATAATTTCATCTTTTCTGACAGCCGCAAAGTATTCCATAGTGTAGATGAACCACAGTTTCTTTAGCCAGTCCTCTGTTCTTCGGGCATTTAGGTTGTTTCCAGATTCTATATTCCCAGGAGTGCTATTGCTGGATCAAATTGCAGCTCAATATCTAGTTTTCTGAGGAATGCCCATATTGTTTTCCAAAAGGGCTGGACCAGTCGGCACTCCCACCAATAGTGGATCAGAGTCCCTTTTTCCCCACATCCACGCCAGCACCGGTTGTTCTTGCTGTTTTGGATGTGTGCCAGTCTCTGTGGGGTGAGATGGTACCTCATTGTTGTTTTGATTTGCATCTCCCTGGTGATTAAAGATGAAGAGCACATTTTCATATGCCTTTTGGCCATTCGAATTTCTTCTTTTTTGGAAGCTTCTGTTCATTTCTTCTCCACATTTTTGATGGGGTTGGCTGTTTTTTTTCTTGTGAAGGGCTACCAGTGCCTGATATATCCTGGATATTAACCCCTTATCATATGGGTATTGGGTGAATATCCTTTCCCACTCTGTGGATTGTCTTTGTATCTTGGTTACCGTTTCTTTTGAGGTGCAGAAGCTTTTCAATTTGATATAATCCCGTTTGTTTATCTTTGCTTCCATTTGCTTGGTCAGTGGTGTGTCGTCTTTAAAGATACTTTTCGTTTAGATGTCGTAGAGCATTTCTCCTATGTTTTCTTCGATGTACCTTATAGATTCATGTTTGATGTTGAGATCTAGAATCCATTTTGATCTGACTTTTGTGCATGACATTAGAAGGAGGTCTAAGTTCATTTTTTACATGTAGCTGCCCAGTTTTCCCAGCACCATTTGTTGAAGAGGCTTTCTTTGCTCCACTTAATATTTTTTGCTCCTTTATCAAAGATTAAGTGGTTGTATATTTGAGAATGTGTTTCAGGATACTCAGTTCTATTCCATAGGTCTACGGGTCTGTCTCTATACCAATACCACACTGTCTTCTTTGGGTATCAGGGTGATATGTGCCTCGTAAAAGCTATTTGGGAGTGTTTCTGTTTCTTCAATTTGCCGGAAGAGCTTAAAAGTAAGCTGGAAGTAGGTCCTCTTTAAAGGTTTTGTAGAGTCACTGGTGAATCCATCTGGACCTGGGCTTTTGTGTTTGGGGAGACTTTTGATTACCCATTCTATCTCCTCGATGGAGATAGGTTTGTTGAGGTATTCCAAATCTTCTTGTTGCAGACTTGGGAGGCTATAAGAATTCAGGAATTTTTCCATTTCTACTAGGTTCTCTTGTTTCATGGCATACAGGCTCTCATAGTAATCTCTGATGATCTTTCGAATTTCTGTGGTTTCTGTTGTGTTTTTTGACATTCCGTCTCATTGATTTCTGCTCTAAGTTTTATTATTTCTTTCTTTCTGTTTGGGTTGGGTTCCTTTTGTTGATCACTCTCTAAGATTTTAAGTTGTGAAGTCAGACTGTGATGGCCTTTTCTTCTTTTCTGATGAATGCTTGAAGAGCTATGAACTTGCCTCTTAACACTGCTTTTGCTGTATCCCACAAGTTCTGGTAATTCGTGTCTTCAGTCTCATTTGTTTCCAGGAATCTTTGGATTTCCTCTTTGATTTCTTTTATGACTTGCTGGTTGTTCAGCAGTGAGCTGTTTAGTTTCCAGGTACTTGGTATTGGTCTCTGTTTTTGTGTACAATTAACTTCTATTTTCAGTGCATCATGGTCTGAAAAAATAGTTGGCACAATTTCTATCTTCTTGATTTTATGGAAGTATGATTTATTGCTCAGCATGTGATCTATTTTGGAGTATGTTCCATGTGCACTGGAGAAGAAAGTGTATTCAGCTTTTTTGGGGATGAAATGCCCTGTATATGTCTAACCAGCCCTCTTTCGTCCATTTCTTCTTTTAGGGCCAGTGTTTCCTTGGTAAGTTTCAATCTTGTTGATCTATCCAGGGTTGATGTCTCCAACTGCAATTGTGTTGCTGTCAATGTCTTCTTTGAAATGTATTAGTAGTTGTTTTAGGTATTTTGGTGGCCCCTCGTTGGGTGCATAGATGTTTAATAGTGTGATTTCTTCCTGATATATGGATCCCTTGACTATTAAGAAGTGACCTTCATTGTCCCTTCTGACCTTCTTCAGCCTGAAGTCTATGTTGTCGTATACCAGTATGGCTACCCCAGCCCTTTTGAATGGGTTTTTTGCTTGAAGGATTGTTTTTCAGCCTTTTTATTTTGAGCCTATCTTTGCTCTGATTGTTCAGGTGTGTTTTTGAAGGCAGCAGAATGTCAGATTCAATTTTTTTGATCTATTTTGCCACTTTGTGTCTCTTAACTGGTGCATTTAGACCATTGGCATTGAGAGAGAGTATTGTCATGGGATTTTGTGCCATCTTTCTATATAGATTGGTTGTACTTTTTGGGTTATGTCTCATTTTATAGTAGATCTTTCAGTCCTTCTTTTAAGGTTGGTTTTGATTTTACAAATTTCCTCAGCTATTGTTTATCCAAGGAGTTGTATATCTGTCCTTCAAATCTGAGTGAGAGTTTAGCTGGATAAAGAATTCTTGCTGATGCATTCATTTCATTAAGTTTTTTTTTACTATATCCCACCACTGCCTTTGGGCTTGAAGGGTGTCTTCTGAGAAGTCTGCTGAAAGTCGCATGATTGCTCCTTTGTATACAATTTCCTTCTTTAATCTTGCTGCTTGAAGAATTATGTCTCTGTCTATGGCATCCATTACTTTGACTAGGATGTGGCTTGGGGTCTTTCTATTGGGTCTCTTCTTGCTGGTACGCATCGGGCTTCTTGGATCTGGATACCTTCATCCTTTAACTCAGGGACCTTTTCAGCCAGGATGTTTTTAACTGTTTTAATTTCTTTGGGGTTACTTTCCTGTCCTTTTGGGACTCTGATAATTCTTATGTTGTTCTGCCTGGCTTCATCCCATTGTTCTGTGTTCCATTGCTGATCCATTTTCCGGTCTTTTTTCCATCTTATGTAGTTCTCTGAGTGCTTTCTGCAGCTCATCTTTAGTCTCACTGATTCTCTCTTCCTCTGCTGTCAACCTACTGTTGCGAGCCCCCTACTGTGTTTTTTCATTTCATCTACTGAATTTTTAAGTGATGATATTTCTATTTGCATGGTTCTCATTTCTGCTCTCATTTCCTCCCGTAGTTTATTGACTGCCCTTTCAACTGCTTCGTTTATGTTCTCCTGTATTTTATTGGACATCTGCTCCATTTTTTCGTTGAGCTCCTTAAGCATCCTACCAATTTCTTCTCTAAAATCATTGTCAGAGAGATCATGCACATCTGTATTCTTTTTTGAGTCTTCAGGGTTAATTCCTTCATCTGTTCTTCGAACTGGGGATCTGTATTGTTTCCCCCTTAGTGTTGCGGTGTTCAGGGATAGATTCCTCTATTGTACTGTTTCTTTTTTCTTGAGGGTATTACCTTCCCTTGGTGTTGAATTTCCCTAGTATCCGTATTAATAAGCAGCCGTGTGAGCGGCTGCCCGACCTGCCAGCCGCACACCCCAGGGAGAATACCTGAGGCAGAGACAGGCCAGTGTGAGAGTTCAAAATGTCCGTTTACTTCCGCTTTTGCTCGGACTTCTGGGGGTTGTAGTTCCACCTTCTGCCTAGGCCTGGGGCTCTACCACGAGCCCAGGCACCTGCCCGGCCAGCCGCGCACCCCAGGGAGAGTACCTGAGGCGGAGACAGGACGGTGTGAGAGTTCAAAATGTCCCGCGTGAACCCTTTTTTAATTGGGGCCACTGTGGTTAAGTGTCTACCACCTATCCGTATTCAGTGGAAGTCTGACAAACCTATATGGACACCACAGTGGCCCCCTCAATATCAAAATGTTAGAGGCACTGACAAATCTTGTGGAAGAACAATTGAATTTAGGACATATTGAGCCATCGTTTTCAGAATAGAATTCTCCAGTTTTTGTGATACAGAAAAAATCATGCAAATGGTGGTTGCTGATTGACCTAGGAATGTCAATTCCACAATGGTCCCCATGGGAGCCCTGCAACCTGGGCTCCCCTCTCCAGAAGCTATTCCTAAAGATTGGCCACTAATTATCATAGACTTAAAAGACTGTTTCTACAACATACCTATTCACCCAGATGATTGTAAAAGGTTTGCATTTTCAGTTCCTTCTATCAATCATAAAGATTCTTTACATAGGTTTCTATGGACAGTATTGCCACAAGGAATGACTAACTCACCAACAATGTGTCAAACTTGTTGATGAAGTTTTGACGCCTACTCATGTCAAATCTCCCAATGCATACATCATCCACTACATGGATAATATCTTGCTAGCTTGCAATAATTCCAAAGATCTCCAGAATTTGAATAATGAAGTACTGAAAGTTTTACCCGAGGCTGGTTTACAAGTAGCTATGGAGAAAATTCAAATACAGCCTCCATATGAATATTTGGGCTATACTTTTGACAGTACTACAGTGCGTCCTCAAAAAATCTCCATTAGTCAAAAAGAAGCTGAAAACCTTGAATGATTTTCAAAACCTGCTTAAGAGATATCAACTGGTATGCCCCTCCCTTGGGATTCCTAACTGTGAGCTCAGCAATTTGTTCCACACCCTTGAAGGTGATTCTGCTTTGGATAGCCCAAGACAATTAACTCCTGAAGCTCAGAAGGAATTAGACTTTTTATGGATCAGCTTCAAAAATCTTATCTTTCCAGATTTAATTCCGGGAAAACGTATGTTTATTAGTATTTAACACTCCTGAGTCTAAAACAGTTGCTATAGCTCAATTATCTGGACCATTGGAATGGGTTTACTTTCATAACAAGCAGAATCATACTGCTACACCTTATCTTGAGATGATAGCCAACCTTATAATTAAGGGAAGATCAAGAGCCCAAGTATTGCTTGGACATGATCCTCATGTAATTGTATTACCTGAACCTAAAAAATAAATTGAAGCTGTTTTTACCACTCAGTGAAATCCTTCAAAGAGCTTTTAGCAGATTTTTCAGGAGAAATATCTTATCATTACCCAGCTGGAAAAACCTGGGGATTTCTTAATAGGACACCTTTTGTAATTTCCACCATTGTCCGTTGCTCACCTATTCCTGATGCTCCAGTATACTACTATATTGATGGCTCCTCATCAGGAAAGGGTGGAATTACTGGCCCTTCATTGACCACAACAGTGCATACAAATTACAAATCTGCTCAGCAAGTAGAACTCGCTACCCTGATACATTTACTATCCCATATATATGGCACATGTAATGTGGTGAGTAATTCAGCAAATGTAGATGGTTTATTTCCCAGAATTGTCACTGCTTCATTAAATGCCCGTCACTGTATCACTGTCTTCCCATTGTTCATCGATTTGCTCAAGTGGGCACTAGTAACATATCCATAAGTCCTGTCACAAGCAAGTGTAACCCAAGGGCATCTGCTTGCTCCAGGGACAGGAAGAGCCCCAAACCATTCTTTAGGTCATGGAATTAAGATCCATAATTGTTACTAGTTTTTGGCATAACAAATAAATAAAACACGGGTAGCTTGCCAGGCTCTTCCATGTAGGTGGTATAGTCTCAGTAGAAGACTCTGATCTCGAGCATTTACTGATGAAACCTAAAGGGGAAAGATCAGGTTTTCTCTTGGATGGAGCTCTGAGGAACTATGGAGTCTGGATGTTGAGAATGACTGACTGTAGGATGTGTGGTTTGCTCTGGCTTCTTGCTAGGAAACTGGTATCAGTTAGAACCTGTCTAGAACTGTACACAATGTATAAATGTGAAAGATCTTGGGAAGGACCTTATCCTAAAATCAGCATTCTCTAAGAATATCGTGCAGCTGCAAAGCGGCCCATGTGCCAAAGGAGCTGTGGGTCATGCGTGGGTGAGTCTCTCTCTTCCAGGGCAAATGGCATGGAGGAAAGGACAGTGCCCAAATCTCCACTCGGGTCCGCCTAGCGTGGTCTCTCCCCGCACATGAGAGCAAACCTCTGGAGCAATGTTGGACTCATCCAGGGGCTGGCCGAGCCCCTTTACAGGGAGGTCAGCTCCATGGGTTGCTCCCACGTGAGGCCGGCCGAGCAGGGCATACATGGGTCTGAAGTGGATGGGTCTGGATCTCTTCTGGGGTTGCAGATTAGGTATGAGTCAGGCATAGGTGGGTCTCTCTCTCTTCCAGGGCAACTATCATGGAGGCAGAGGAAAGAGCAGGGCCCAAAACTCCACTCTGAGTCCAGCCAGTGTGGTCTCTCCCCCCCACACATGAGAGCAAACTCCTAGAGCAATGTTGGACTCTGCCAGGGGCTAGCCGAGCCCCCTTACCGGGAGGTCAGTTCCATGTGTTGCTTCCATGTGGGGCTAGCCAAGCAGCGCAGCTATGGGTCTGAAGTGGATGGGTCTGGATGCCCATATGGATTAAATGCCCATAATCCCATAATTCAGGAGCTACTCCAGAAACTGCAAGAAATCCTCCAAAAAAAGAACATACCCTATATACATCTCACATATCAGGTCGCACTCTGGCCTCCCCAGGCCGATGGTTTGAGGAATGCAGCAGCAGATCTCTTGGCAGCACCTGTATTCAAATCAGCAGAGGAAGAGCACCAAACTCTACATACAAATGCCTGCCACCTTCACGCATACACCATGGCATCCCATGGAGACAAGCTAGATAAATTGTCCATAATTGTCCTGTCTGTGCTCCTTTACATTGTACATCTCATGTAGCCAGAGCTAATCCTCAAGGTTTACAGACAAACGAATTGTGACAGATATACGTAACGCATACTAACTTATTCCCAAACAAATCTCTCCCTTCACTTCGTCATTGACACATATTCTCGGTTCATATGGACTGTTCCAATGACTTCTGAAAGAGCCAAATCTGTTTGCTCCTTTTTATTTCAGTACTTCTCTGTCATGGGTATTCCCCCATACCATAAAAACAGATAATAGTCCTGCTTACACCAGCAAAACCTTCAAATCCTTTTGTGAAGAGTGGCAGATCAAACATATTACAGGAATTCTATATAATTCACACGGACAAGGAATTTTTGAATGTGCTCACAGAACGCTTAAAACTGAAGCAACAAAAAACAAGTATCTGCAGGCTAGCCACAATGTTTAAAAGAAGAGGGAGAGAGATACAGAGACAGAGAGAGACAGAGATAGAAAGAGAGGAAGCGGGAGGTACCTGCTGCTATTGGTGGTGGGCGGGAGGGGTGGGGTACATTGGTGGTGGAAATGGGGCACTGGTGGAGGGATGAGTGCTGGAATACTGTATTACCAAGAACCAATTATAAACACCTTTGTAATTGTATGTCTCACGGTGGTATAATACAAATTTTAAAAAAGTATGCCTTCAATGGATTCTTTATCTTTAACATTATTCACCTTAAATTTCTTAAATTTACCTCAGGGTGAGATGTACACAGCTACTGAAAGACATTTTCAGGAAGATATACAGGCTCAGAAACCAATCAATTCACCTATCTGGGTGAAAATTGATGATACATGGGTAACAGGTAACCTCCTCATTCAAGGAAAAGGATATACCTATGTTTCAACGGAATGGCAACCCTGCCAAAAAAGCTTTGGGTCCCACTACATCTTGTTAAAACTTGAGTTCTCCAAGATTCAGGAAATGCCTAAATTCTTCCGAAATAAAGTTGCAGAAAGACATAGCAAACTACTGTTAAAACCATTTACACTTAATTCATTTATAATAATAATCTTGCCGTGCAGCCTATTGTATAGCTGAAGATAAACTCTTTCTTTAAAAAAGGTGGAAAATGGTGAACTCTGGAAATAGCGTTCTATGTCAAAAATGGTTTAACAATCAATAAGCTTTCTAATATTTCTTGTTTATCGATATTTAAAATTTTAAAAATTTTACAGGAAAAGAACTTGGCTGGTGCAGATTCCTTCTACAAGTACTTAATAATCTGTACTCTTGCCACAGTGCTCATTACAAAAATGCTAAATCAATGAAAAAAAATTTCTCTAATGTGAATAGAAATTCACAGGAATGGACACTTTCTCACCATCCTATGTGCAGACTTTATATTATGAAGTGCTTGATTTATTACCATTTATCACTCTAGATGTGTCATATATACAGCTGTAATATACTGATTGATCAAAGGTGTGTGTGTGTGTATGCACATGTGTGGTGGCCACCATTATGTTTGTGAATAATGTTGTGATTATGTTATGTCTAAACTACTACCTTTCTCAATTTCTGATCACTACAAACCTCTTGATCACTTGATCACTTGAACCCCGTACTCATCGATTTGCTCTCGAGCGGGCGCCAGTAACATTTCCATTGGACCCTATCACGGCCAATGCAGCCCAATGGCATCTGGTTGATTCAGGAATATGAAGAGCCTCAAACCGCTCCTTCCAGGGTCTTAACAAGGAAGTCTGACCATCTTGTAGGTGGGCGCCACGTGATCTTTTAACATCCCGTGGGATCCAGTCGGTAACGGCTCTAGTCCAGCGGTTGTCTCCAAATCGCTACAAACCTCTAGATATTTAAAATTAGCTCCGTCGCTGACCTATTAGACTCATCAATTTTGGATTCATCAATTCTCATACTTATCTCACTCCTCTATCTGTGTTGGAGCTTCTTTATGTTCTTCTCTCCATTCCAGACTTGGATTCCTGCCAAACCCCTCATGATGTCTATTTGTGACTAATTATGAAAAGTGTTTTTGTCTCACCTAAAATTAAGTTATAGGTAGGGTTACCAGTGCCGTTGGTCCCTTGCTGAAGATGCCTTGAGAAATGCCAGTACCACTGTTCCAGACATCTATTCCAGTGCCTGAGACATTTGTTCCAGTGTTCCTGAAACCTGATCCAGTGTTCCTGATTGAGTTCCTGATAATTGCTCTCCTGAGACTCATTCCTGTTTTCACCGGTGTTGCTGTTCCAGAATCAGTTCTTCGGACCTTGTTCCAGAGAAGTGACTTCATGGGAAATTGACTCTCACAAAGTTAGGACAATACAAGCTGTAGTCAGTTATGACCAAACAGCCAGAGACATTTTACTATGAACTTTACTCTGGGTTCAAAATGAATTCGGACATTGGGACACATATGATATTACCTTGGAATTGGAATCGTTCTTTTTCTGTATCTCTCCTCTGTATGTATTATGTAGAATATTTGTATTTTTATATTTTTGGGGAAAAGGGAGAGTTGGGCCCGGAGCGATAGCCCAGTGGGTAGGGCATTTGCCTTGCACCACGGCCGGCCCATGCCAGTCCGGGTTCAATCCCTAGCATCCCATATGGTCGCTCGAGCACCGCCAGGAGTAATTCCTGAGCACAGAGCCAGGAGAAACCCTGAGTATTGCCGGGTGAGACCCAAAAAAAAAAAAAAGGGAGAGTTGTTGGATGACAGGTTTAGCTAGTCTGGGAGCTTTTGCTGTTTTGCCCACTCACAGCTTAATCTACTACCTGTACTTAAGTCAAGGTTCATTCTAATGAGATCTCTTCTATGAAAACACTGATACAGGGTGTGGCAATTACAGAAGTCACCTTGACTCTGAATAACTTCTGATTTATTGTACATCTACTAAGACTTCTATGTTTTCTAGATTGGGCACAGGTCCTCTTTATACCCAATGCACCCAGCGTGGTACAGTTAGAATTTACCAGTAGACTGCCACCCTGGCTACGTTGAGACTATAGGAAGATTATAGGAAGGATCATACTAGTTTGCTCTCAAGCAGGCAAGTGTGACACAGTATTCGGAGAACAAGCTAACAAGATACTCAGAATCACACTGGTGCAGATAATAAATAAGAAGGACCTTGTGGGTACCATCTAGATTACATGAAGTTCATAAAATTCAGATGCATTACTTTATACCAACTCTCTCTCTCCAGTGTTTTACATAAGAGATAACCTCAGTAGAAGGGATCAGTCCTGGCATAACCTTTGATATACCTGTAATAGAGTGTGGCACTGCCCTTCTACAATCTGTTTAGGATTCTTTTTGACACGATGCTCCCCGTCACAGATAAGATTACTTTGGTGTATATAAGGGAACTAACTTGAGGGCCCCTTCACCTTTTTTTTTTCGCTTCTTTTGGGTAGGACTCCTCTCGGCTAAGATCCTCTCTCTCTTTGGTGGGAGATTTAGGCTCTCTTGTATGGTCTAAGTTCTGATCAGAGCTAGAATTTTTCATTATATTGGATTGCGTTTGTAGAGCTTTTTACTATTAAAAGCCTTTTTTGGAACTGCGCCAGACTTGTGAGTTTTCATCCGTTCCCCCTGTG
>JAJIBD010028664.1:0-17494 GCA_021461705.1 Cryptotis parvus
AGTATGCTACTCACACGGCAGTGCCTGGCAAGCTACCCATGTCATATTTGATATGCCAAATACCAGTAACAATTATAGACCTCATTCCCACTGACCTCATGGAATGGTTTGAGGCTCTTTATGTTCCTGGAGCAAGCAGGTGCCCTTGGGCTCTACTTGCATGAGACAGGTCATAGAGATGTTACTGGGTGCCCACTCGAGCAAATCGATGATGAATGGGAAGACTGTGATACTGTGATACTTTTGTTATCTATTTATCTATTTTGTAGGCAATAATGCTCCCAAATGTGCTCAGAGTGACCAGGGCTGTTCCCAGTAGTTCTCAGTTTACCAGCAGTTGAATTCCAGGTCCAAGGATTCAGTGCTGCTTAGAGACCACCAGCACCACCCTACCGTTGTATAGAGCCTCTGAGGTACAATTAATGATGCTGGGCAGGCAGTAGTCAGAGGATATGGCAAAGCAGTATCAAACCAGGTCTTACATAAGCATTGCATGTATATAACCTCTGTATTATCTCCCTGCCCTTAGTTTTTGCTTTTCAAAACATGTTGTTCTGGGGGTGGAAGGAATGGGTCAGGAAGCTCATTAGATGATGGAAGTCAGTAGATTTTCAGTTTGGGCATTGTATGTATATATAGACATTTGCTGAGGTGTGCAAATACTTCAGAGTAAATGCTACCACAAGCTGATGTTTCAAAATGTGCTAGCTTCTGAGGACTGGAGCAAAAAGTACAGCCAGGTAGTGTGTTTGCCTTGCATTCAACAGACCTAGGTTCAATCCCCAGCATCCCATATGGCCTCCTGAGCACCGCCAAGAGTAATTCCTGAGTACAGAGCCAGAGTAACCTGGAGCACTGCCAGATATAACCCCCAAAGCAGAAAATAAACAAAAATTAAATTGTCATTTGTCTGCCTCAAAAGTCTTAGTCTCCACGTAATAACTGGGTGGGCTTCTTGTTTTAATTTGAATGAATGCTGCAGTGAAGATATTTAGAGCATTTCTAATGTATTTCTATAAATGGCTTCTATGTGCATATTTTTATTCCAGACACATTAATAGGTCCCTAAAGCACTAGACACTAAGTAATTGTCCCCAGATCCTGGATAAGTTTCAGGACTTAAATCTAGATTTTTTCATGCCAAAGCACATTATTTTGTTACATGCCCTCAGGTTTCTGTCAGACTGCAAACCACTAGACCTCTAGATAGAGTAATGAGTTCCTGAGGCAAAATAATTTGTTCCACGTGAATTTGTAGAAGTGTCTAGTAGAAGCGCCGTGTTAGCAGTGGCCATCTTGTTTTGGACACAAACCAGAGAAACTGGTTCTCCCTTTTCACCGTGGGTGGGCTGTTTGGCTGTCTCCTTTCTCGCAAGGAGTCTGGACCAGTGTATGTCTCTTCCTACTTGGGCTGGGACAATAGGATTCCATAGATTGTCAACACCTGAAAAGTTCCTGAATATTTTGGAACAAGCAATAGATGCTATTGCTTCGCTTTCTCAACTTCTCCCCTGACAGATCTTGCTTCTCAGATCCCACAGCCGGAGGGATGTCATTTCTTTTGTTCTTTCCTTTTCCTTTCACCAGCCCCTTGACATATTTCCAATTTCCATATTCTTTAGCAAGATTCCCATTCTTTCAGTGCTGGCCTTCCTACTTTCAAGTATTTGACCTGTCCTAAAGATCTCCTCATATTTTCTAATAAACCAGATTAAGGTTGTATCCCAAACCTTGTCTCTTATCTTTTAAACTCTGGCCCAAAGGATTGCCTCATCAGTACACACAAATACAAAACAAACAAGGTTATCAAGTAGTTTTGCGTATGTTTCTTCTTCAGTTTTAATGGTTTTGCCTTCAAAGTACCTACTAAGAATAATATAATTGCCTTTTCACCACAAAATTCATCATGCAAGGGTGGGTACTTCTAGAAAGGATCAATTAACTACTATCCAGAAATTTAATAATACACTAGTTTGCATATACTCATTATGTACATAAGCATATTAAATCATTTAAAATCATTTTCATAGAATTTCTCAAAATCATTTTAGCAAGAATCTTTTTGGCTAAGGCCTTAACATCAGATTCTATAACATTATCTGAATTGTATGAAGGCATCTGAATATATTAAAATATGTGAAGTACTTAAAATGTCTGCTTGGAACTTAAAGTTGTAGAAATTTACAATGATGATTTACAGTGATAGATATCTGATGGGCCTCTGAAGGTCAATAAATTGATCCATGTTTGTTGAGTGTGGAAAATAAAGGCAGACCTTACTTTTTGCCTAAAAACATTCATAGAATCCCTAGGAAAAATGGAATGGTGACAACTTGATGTTTTGTCACTCCAGGAATGTTGTAACGTTAAGAAATCTTTCAGTGCTAGAAAGGACATTTGTGGACTGCTTAAGGCTAACCCCACATATGTCATGTAAAATTAACCCAATTCAGTGAAAATAAATATTAGCATATCACCTGCTTTTTTTTTATCAGTGAAACAAAATGAGCATGTGTTAAAAATTAAGAATAAAACAGAATTTTAATAGAGGAAGATTGGGTGGAAAGACATCATGGAAAGAATATACTTGATGAGAGTCTGGGGTTAGTAAGAATCTTAAACAATCTATACGGATCCCAGTTTTAACATTTGTCAACTGAATTTATTTATCAAGTGGCCTACTTATTAGATCAATAGTCAAGTCCTGAAACATTCTGGTATACGCCTCACAGCAAAAGTTAACGCTTGATAAATGCACCTGGAAAATAGACCAGCCCCATAGGGAGGGCAAGAAGCCAAAAGTTACTTGTTATTTTCATGAGCTGATGGTGTCATGGATTCCAGAATATAAATCATATGGTTATTTCACTATGGGTTATTGTCATTGCTTTCTAGATTTATCAGAAAATCCTTTCCTGAGGGTTCCATAGAACAGCAAAATGAATAGAATAGCACAGTTCCCTCTGGGAGAAAACTGGTCTGGGGTTTTCCTCTGCTTCACTGTTCGTAGTTTCAGTCACCAGCATCAAAGAGGGGCAGTGAAGGAGAAAGAGACCAGGAACAAGCAAAGGAAGCCAGAGTGGGTACCGCTACCTCGTGTTCCACATTCACAATGAAACCTCACACACCCGACCTTATTGCTGAGAGCTGGGTGGGAATGAAAAAATCCATTAAAACAGGCAACTGCGTAAGTCTGAAACCCTTTGCATTGACCACAGAGAAGTAAACAAATTCTCTTATGTTTACAACTGCTCTCCATCTGTGTTGTATTCATTTTTTCCTGTTTCCCTGCCTTCCTTGGTAATAATCAAACATTCTATCTAATTCTATTTATCTCCTTTCAATAGACCAACTACAATCTTCTAAAAGAAATTTTAATGATTTTGCCCTAGAGCTTGACACACACACACAATCAACTAGAGTTCACCTTCAGATAACACTATTCCACCTCACATGTCATGTCAGTACCAGTGCAGAATATTTCCCTTCTTCTTGCTTGTCCCTTAAGGTATCACTGCCTTGGGCGATACCTTCAATTTAAACAAATAGGTCAACTTTATATCAGTTAAGAATAAAGGCCAGGATAATTGCTAACAACTGTCCTATCACTCCAGACCCAGGCATTCTTTTCTGTTCCTGTTTTTATTTTTAATATTCAGTTGGATTCTTCTTGCCTGTCCCTTAAGGTATCACTGCCTTGGTGATACCATGATTCTATCATGGGTTCACTTACCCATGATAGAATCACACACAAATTATTATCATTAACAATTTAAACAAATAGATAAACTTTATATCAGTTAAGAATAAAGGGCCAGGATAATTGCTAACAACTGGAGTTCCTGCTTTCAACGTGGGAGCCTTGGGTTTGATCTTCTGCATCTATGGACCCCTGAGCACTGAACCAGGAATAGCACCTAAGCAATGCTAGATGTAGTGAAGAATCTGGGAAAGGGAGAAAAATAAATTATTTTAATAAAGCTTCCTTTATTCATCTTTGATTTTTAAGTGATATATATTTTAATATTATTATACCACAGTGAGGTAAACAATTACAAAGCTATTCATGATTAGGTTTCAGTCATACAGTGTTCCAGCACCCAACCCTCCACCAGTGCATATTTCCCACCACCAATGTCCCCTGACTCCCTCCTCCCCTCCTCCCTCCCCTCTCCCCTAGCCTGCCTCTATGACAGGCACTTTTGCCCTCTCCTCTCTCTCTCTCTCTCTCTCTCCTCTCTCTCTATCCCTCCCTTCTCTTACATTTATGTAGATCTGAATTTCTGACTATCTCAGTTATCTACTCCCTAGCAAACTTTTTAGTAGCTTTTACAAACAGGTCTCTTTACAATGATTCCCTTAGTCCTGTTTATCTGGGAAAGTATTTCTCCTTCACAATTGTTTTCCTTTCACTTTGGGGACTAGATCCAGCTATGTTCAGGGGCTATGCTCAGGAGTAGTTCCTGGTGTTCTGGGGACCATATGTGGTGATAGAGATTTGAACATTTGAACCAGGGTCAGTCACAGGCAAAGCAAATGCTACCTCCTGTGCTCTCTCTCTGACCTTTTCCTTTACTTTTGAAAGATAATTTCACTAAATATGGAATTCTGGGTTGGTGAGGTATTTTTTTAGTCTCATCATTTTAATTAGTTTACTGTCCTGTTACAATGTTTCTGATGACAAATCTGATGTAATTTTGATCTTTCTTCCTCAGTGAATATGTAGATTTTCTTCCTCCAATTACTTTCAAAAATTGCCTCTGTCTGCAATTTGAATGTGATATGTATTAATGATCTCTGTTCATCTTAGTCCTCCTTGTTGATGCCTGCAATTTGGGAAATTCATGGTCATTATTACTTCACATATTTCTTCTGCTTTCTTTCTGGCATCCCAATTGCATGTATTTGAAACAGTTCTTTAAAAACTTGTCCCATAGGTTTGGGGATGTTTTGTTCTAGTTGGTTTGGTTTTTATACTCATACTTGAAATATACTCCCTGCATTTCAGTCGAGAAGATTCTGTCATCATTGCCTTAGCTCCATCCAATCTACTGATGAACCCATTAAGACATTCTTTTTTTCTTTCTTCCTTTTTTTTTTGTTTTTTGGGGGATCATACCCGGAAATGCTCCTGGCACTACACTCAGGAATTACAGCTCAGGGCGGAACATATGGGATGTCGGGATCAAACCCTGGTGGACCACGTGTAAAGCAAATGCCCTACCCGCTGTCCTATCGCCTCCAGCCCCAGACATTCTTTTCTGTTCCTGTTTTTATTTTTAATATTCAGTTGGATTCCTTTTTTAAAAATTCGCATATCTCTGCTTATATTATCCTTCTATTTTGAGTGTTAGCCATGCAACATTGAGTCCTTAAAATTGCTTATAATAGTAATCATTTTAAATATCTTAACTGATCATTTCAAGTATGAGTATAATCAGAATCTGATTGATATGTGTTTTGTCTTTTCAGAAATTTTTCTTGTCTGTTACCATGCTCCATTTTGGTAGAAGAATACAGTACTGGGCTGGAGTGATAGCCCAGCGGGTAGGGCGTTTGCTTCCACACGCTGCCAGCCTGTGCCGGCCTGGGTTCGATCCCGGCATCCCATATGGTCCTCCAAGCATCGCCAGGAGTAATTCCTGAGTGCAGAGCCAGGAGAAACCCCTGAGCATTGCTGGGTGTGACCCAAAAACCAAAAAAAAAAAAAAAAAAGAAAGAAGAAGAAGAATACAGTACTGAGTTATGGGAACTATAATAAGCAGAATTTTAGTGCAAAGTTTATGTTTAGCTGATCAAAGCCTGGCTTGTCTAATGTCAGAGGTGACTCAAGCCACCAATTCTTCTAGAGTCCTTGATTATATTGTTGTTTTATCCGGAGAGTTCTCTTAAATCTTGCAGCTCTTTTGCCTACAAGCTCTGGAATCTTATCAGTGTGGAGGCCAGAAAACTAAAATCTGTAACTGGTGACCTGTATCTCTAGGCTTGAGAATCTGCACCAGTGTTTCTGATCTTCCTATCTCTATAATGGGTGACAAAAATAACAGAGAGTTAGAATCTTTCTTGCAACACAGGTCTGATCCTTGGCATTATATATTGTTCCCCGAGCACTGCCAGGAGTGAGTCCTGAGCTCAGAGCCAGAACTATGCCATGCACCTGGAATAAGCCAGGTATGGCCCAACTCCTCCCTCTTCCCCAAATACATAAAGCAGAAAGGGCTAAGATCAGACAGAAAAAGGTGGGCTCAGACTCTGGAAACATTTCTATTGGAAAGCAGGCTTTTATGATGGAAAATTCTTAGTTATTTTACACAACAGATCATCTCATCTGCCTGCCAGTATTATGAGGGGAACATTCTCGGCTCTTAGTCAAACCTCATCCCTCAAGACATTTTCACACTAAAGCTAGTCCATTTTCAGCCTCCAGCTAATTCATCTATTACCAGCTCAATATTCCTATCAGTGTTGTTTCACTAGTTCTTCTCTAGTGAGAGTTCAAAGCTCTCATTCTCTATAGTTGCCTGTCTCCAGACTCCAGGGTAAGAGTTTGTTAAAGATGGCGACTTTGGAGCTTGTTCAGCTTTTTCTAGTTGTGAAGGCAGAGGTGATGTCTTCCAGGTCCCTCACATACCAGAGACCAACACTAGATATGCAAGTTGCATTTTTACAAGTACATCAGAGAGTCCAACAGATTTCAATGGAAGAATACCAAACATTTTAAAACAAACTTCCTCACTTTGAGAACTACTAAAAAGACAGTTAGGAAGTTAATTATAAATAACTTGTCTCAGTTGTCCAATAAAAGCAAAACCCTTAAGGGGCATCACTAAGCATTTTGACTCAGTGCCTTTAAAACAAATTCCTTAAAAAATCCTGCTGTTCAAACTTTCCACTCATTCATCATCATCTTTTCCATAATGTTTTCATTTAATGATGACATAGTGTAGATTTAAATGAAAAAATGTATGTGTATGTATATGGTTCTACAAAAATTAATATAACTATTTAACTACTAGAAGATACTGCAAGTAATAAAAATCATCATTGCTTCAGCACTTATTTTTATAATTAAAAAAGCAGAAGCATGTACAGGCTGGTAGTAGAAATTTCACATACAATTCCACACAGACAGAACACACACATAAAGGAATTCAAGAGTTATATTGTTAAATAAGAGAATTATTAATCTGACATCATCCTCATTAAAAAATTCAGTGTCTTATTATAAATGACCTTACAGTAAGTGTCGCAAAATTTTTATTTCATACTTTTTTTCCACTAAACCATTGATGGAGAAAATGTTGACATCTACACATCCATTACAATATAGCTCAACGCAAAAAAAAAAAAAAAAATCAAAGCAAACCACAAATACCATAAAATTTTACATCACATTTAAATACAGAAATGAACAAGTTGCTGAGAGGAAGTCTGGTCTGGAAAACCCAATATTAGGAAGGAAATTAGAAGAGCCACCCATATTGCTTTAGATTTTGGAAAAAAAGACAGGAAAAAAATTTCATACCAATAAACAGATGGTGTATATTCCAATGAAAATGACCCTGCTGGAGAAGGGCACAATATTTTAGTGGATTTTACACACATTCCGCATTTACTGGAGTGTAGAGAAAATAGCTGAATGTTGAAAATATGTGGCTGACTCTATGACCCAGAAAATAAGCAACAGAGAAATCAGAAACAAACCAGGCCATTAACAAAAGCTGTGACTACTTATGACAACCTAATCAGATTATAAAAGAAATTGTTAAGATTTTCTGTAAATAGAAAATGAAACTATAGATGGTTCTGATTAAATATGTTTTTTAAATGCCTGATTCCAGAACAGACAAAAATGATATATCTTCTAAAAGGATTCCGTTTGAATGGGAAGAGGAAATGAACAGACATCTCCAAGAAGAGGACATACAGACAGTCACTAGGAATATGACAAAGTAGGCATTATCACTTATTATCAGGAAAATGCAAATCAAATGATAATGAGGAATCATCCTACACAAGCAAAAATGCATGTATCAAAATAAAAAAAAGAAAGAAAGAAAAGATACAACCAGTATTGGCAGGATGCAGTAGAAAAACAAACCCTCAGGGCCAAAGCAATAGTATTGTGGACTGGGTGTTTGCCTGGCAAACAGCCGACCTGGGTTTGATCCTTGGCATCCTATAAGAGTTCCTGAGCACCAAGAGGAGTGATTCCTGAGGAATGTAGAGCCAGGAGTAACCACTGAGCATCACCAGGTATGACTCCAAAAAGAAAAAAAACACTCATTGACTGTTAGTGGGAACGTCATCTGGTTCACTCTCTCTTAAAAATAATGTGGAGGCCGAGTGATAGTCCAGCGGGTAGGGCATTTGCCTTGCACATGGCCCGGCCCAGGCCAGCCTGGGTTCGATCCCGGCATCCCATATGGTCCCCGAGCACCGCCAGGAGTAATTCCTGAGTGCAGAGCCAGGAGAAACCCCTGAGCATTGCCGGGTGTGACCCCAAAAAAGCAAAAATAATAATAATAATAATAATAATAATAATGTGGAGGGGCCGGAGCAATTGCACAGCAGGTAGGGCACTTGCCTTGCATGCACTTGACCTGGGTTCAATCCCCAGTAACGCATATGGTACCCTGAGCACCGCCATATTTAATTCCTGAGTCCAGAGCTAAGAGTAACCCCTGAACATTGCTGGGTGTGACCCAAAAGCAGTAAATAAATAAATTGAATAAATAAATAGAATAAATACAAATAAAACAATGTAGAAATTTCTCAAAACAATAAGAGCTTCCATATGCCCCGTCATTTCTACTTCCTGGCATTCTCCAAAGCACAAAAATATATATGCATAAATATGTATGTTCAATGCAATGCTAAGTGCAATAGTTAGGATATGGAAACAACCCAAAGGCCAAACAACAGGAAAGTGGTGAAGAAGTGGATGTATACGCATAATGAAATACCACACAGCTATAAGAAAACATTACAGTGTGCTGCAACTTGGATAGAACTGGAGGATACACTGTAAGAAAAATAAGTCAGAGGAAAGTCAAATACTAGATTTGTGGTATACAGATTAACAAAACAAGGGAATAGATGGTATTAGATAATAACAAGCCTTGACACTGAATTACAGCACTGAAAGCACCAACTAAGTAGAATGAAAGTAACACAAGATTCTTCATTGGTGTAGTCTCTTGGCACATTGGTTGTGGTGAGGTGCAGTAACTGTACACATCAAAAACGTTAACACTAACACAATTATAAATATTTGACCTAAACTAAATTTTAAAAAATTAAAGTTGAATTCATATATCACTACAATGTACATGGAACTAAGGGGCATTCTGCTGAGTGAAGTCAGTTAGTGTGTGAGGGACAAATACAGAATGATTTCTGCTGTATGTAGAAATTAAAGAGACATAGAGAAGGAATAACAAAACTGCTGATGCTAATAGATACTGAGGGTTTGCCTACAGAACTGAGATTGCCAAGGAGTATGAACAGGGTGAGGGAGAATCAACATTGTCAAAATGGTAATGATCCCTACAGCTTTATACAGATTCAATGCATTCCTATAGGATACCCATGACATTCTCCAAAGAAATTGACCAAACTCTCCTGAAATTTGTAACCCCCACAATAGCTAATGCAATCCTTGGGAAAAGAAGATGGGAGGCATCACCTTTCCCAACTTCAAACTCTACTATAAAGCAGTAGTAATTAAAATAGCATGGTATTGGAATAAAAACAGACATGTGGACGTATGGAATAGAGTTGAGTATTCTGACAACCAGCCTCAAACACATGATCATTTAATCTTTGACAAAGGAGTAAAAAGTATCAAATGGAACAAGGAAAGCCTCTTCAACAAGTGCTGCTGGGAAAACTGGGCATGTACGTAAAAATGAATTTAGACCTCTATCACCATGCACAAAAATCAGATCAAAATGGATTAAAGATCTCAATATCAGACCTGAGTCCACAAAAGTACATCAAAGAAAATATAGGAAAAACCCTCCATAATATTGAAGCTAAAGACATCTTCAAAGATGAAACACCACTAACAAAACAATTAGAAGAAAGAATAAACATGTGGAACTACTTGATCACTTGAATCCCGTTATTCATCGATTTGCTCGAGCGGGCACCAGTAACATTTCCATTGGACCCTATCACGTGCCAATGTAGCCCAATGGCATCTGGGTTGATTCAGGAATATGAAGAGCCTCAAACTGTTCCTTCAGGGTCTTAACAAGGAAGTCTGACCATCTTGTAGGTGGGCGGCCACGTGATCTTTTGACATCCCGTGGGATCCAGTCGGTAACGGCTCTAGTCCAGCGGTTGTCTCCAAATCGCATTACATGTCCAGCCCATCTGATTTTCGATGCCTTGGCAAATGAGACACCGCCCCTGATTCTGGAATAGCGACGGAGGTCAGAACTCCGGATTCCTTCTCTCTCACTTGAGTGAGACGTGATATTCCAAGCATAGCTCTTTCGATGCCTCTCTGGGAGACCCGAATAGCATTCTCATCCTGCTTTTCGTAGGGCCCAGGTCTCTGAGGCGTATGTTAATGCAGGGAGAACGGTGGAGTCGAAGAGATGTGCCTGGAGCCGGAGGTTCTTTGTCCTTTTAGCTATTTCTTCGATGCCTTTGAAGGCATTCCATGCCGCTCTCTTCCTCCTGCGCAGCTCAGGTTTTAGGTCGCTCATCATGTTGACTTCTCGACCTAGGTACACATAACTTCTGCATTCAGAGATGTTTGTTCCATTGAGAGTGAATGGGGCCTCTGGAACTAGTTCATTTCTCATGAACATAGTTTTCTTCAGATTCAGCTGTAGACCTACCTTTCCACATTCTCGGTGAAAGTCAGCCAGCATTTGTGCCGCTTGGCTAATGTTTGGTGTTATTAGAACGATGTCATCAGCGAAGCGGAGGTGGTGTAGTTGCCGACCATCTATCTTCACTCCCATTCCTTCCCATTCTAATTGTCTCATGATGTTCTCGAGGGTGGCGCTGAAGAGTTTTGGTGAGATGGTATCACCCTGTCGAACCCCTCTTTTGACATCAATGATCACTTCTTTGTAGAATGGTGAGATCTTGGTGGTGAATCCGTAATACAGCTCCACGAAGGATCTTGATGTATTGGGTTTGAACACCCTGTTTGACTAGGGCTTCGATGACTGCTTCAGTCTCCACAGAATCAAAGGCTTTCTGTAAATCAATGAACGTGAGACAGAGCGGCATCTTGTACTCCCCTACAAACCTCAATGAGCTTGGTTACTGTGTGGATATGGTCGATTGTGCTGAATCCTTTCCGGAAACCTGCTTGCTCGCATGGTTGTCCTTCATCTAGTGTTCTGCTAATCCTGTTCAGGATGACTCGTGTAAACAGCTTGTAGATGACAGACAACAGGCAGATGGGGTGATAGTTGCCGCTGTCGTGAATGTCTCCCTTCTTGAACAGTAGAACTGTCCTGCTGGTTTTCCATTGGGAGGGCACCTTGCATTCGGACAGGTAGCGTGTGAAGAGCCGAGCTAGTGTATTGATGAGTACCGATGGCAGATTCTTCAGGTGTTCGGGTCTGACTTTGTCTGGGCCTGAGTGCTCTTCCCTTCTTTACACGAGATGGCATGTCGGATTTCAGAAGGGAGAACGTTGGGAATGACATATCCATCCTGTGGAATTTGGTATGTGGGCAGGTGGATGTGGCTATCAAAGAGATTTGAGTAGAAGTCCTGGATAATCTTCTCCATTGCCTTTCTGGAAGATGTGATAGATCCATCAGGGCGTCGGAGGGCAGTCATCTTGGTCTTATAGTTGGCGAAGGACATGTGGGCAGTGCGAATACTTTTCCCAGCTTCTGCTGCATCTTCCAATATTTCTGCTCTTCTGTCTTTGAGGTCTGCTTTTATCGCTTCTCTGCACTGTTTAGCAAGCTTGGACGTTAGCATTTGGTCTCCTGAGGCTCGCGCCTTGCCACGTTGGCGAATGAGCTCAAGAGTTTCTGAAGACAAGCGCTCCTTTTGTGTCTTTCTTCTCTCTTGGCATTCTTCGCACAATCATGGAGGTGCTGAACCAGTCGGTTGTATTCTTCATCGATGTCATCAATGATGGTATCTTCCCATGTTGCCGCAACGGTGCCAAAGAGTTCCCAGTTGGTGGTCGTTCTGGGAGTTCTCTTCTTAAACATTGCAGCTTTTTCTCCCCGTTGTGGGAAGTAGAATTTTGCACGAAGGAGACGGTGGTCCGATCCTGTCTAGAATTTGGGGACGACAGCAACATTGGTCAGACAAAACCGCCGATTGAAGATGATGTGGTCAATTTCATTGTGGAACTGTCCGCCAGGAGATTCCCATGTCCAACGCTTCGCTTTAGCCTTCTGAAACTGTGAGTTCCCATGAATAGTCTTGGTGGACATGATGAACTCAGATAGTCTCTCACCCTGTTCGTTCCATTCTAGGCCATGGGTCCCGATGTGGAGTTCTTCAGCTGATCTTCTCGGTCCTATCTTGGCATTAAAATCACCGACTATGATCTTGTAGAAGGTGTGATCTTTTTTTATAGAACTCCTCCAATTCCATGTAGAATTTCTCAATTTCATCTTCTTTGTATGTGGATGTTGGTGCATAGACAATGAAGATAGAAATTGCTGGCAGTGGCCACATCTCCTCAAGTGTAATCATCCTATTCGGTGGAACTACATAAAACTAAAAAAGTTTCTGCACCTCAAAAGAAACAATGACCAAGATATTAAAACTGTCCACAGAATGGGAAAAAATATTTACCCAATATCCATCTAATAAGGGGTTAATATACAAGATATATCAGGCACTGATAGAACTTTACAAGAAGAAAACAAACAACCCCATCAAAAAATGGGGGAGAAGAAATGAACAGAAACTTAGACAAGGAGGAAATTTGAATGGCCAAAAGACATGAAAAAATGCTCATCATCATTAGTCATCAGAGAGATGCAAATCAAAAACAACAATGAGATATCATCTCACACCACACAGACTGGCACATATCCAAAAGAGCAAGAACAACAAGTGCTGGCATGGATGCAGGGAAAAGGGGATTCTCATCCATTGTTGGTAGGAATGTCGACTAGTACTGCTTTTTTGGAAAACATTATGGACATTTCTCCAAAGACTAGAAATTGAACTCCCATTTGACCCAGCCATACCATTCCTGGGAATATGCCCTGAGAAGTCAAAAACGCACAGCAGAAACACCATCCCCACATTTATGTTCATAGCAGCACTATTTACAATATCCAGAATCTGGAAACAACCAGAGTGCCCAAGAACTGATGACTGGATAAAAAAACTTTGGTACATCTACACAATGGAATACTATGCAGCTGTTAGGAAAAATGAAGTTATGAAATTTGCCTCTAAATGGGTGGACATGGAGAGGGTCATGTTGAGTGAAGTTGGCCAGGAGAGGGACATATATAGAATGACTACGTTTATTTGTAGGACATAAATATATATATATATACACACATATATATGTATATATAGATACATATTCTCACTGTATCACTGTCTTCCCGTATATCATTGATTTGCCCAAGCGGGCACCAGTAACATTTCAATACGTCTTGTCACATGCGAGATAGCTCAAGGGCATCATCCCGCTCCAGGAACATAAAGAGCCTCAAACCATTCCATCAGGTCATGGGCATAAGGTCTATAATTGTTACTTGTCAGAGAGTTCAAACACGGTGTGTGGTACTGAATAGCACGTCCACACATGATAGCCACACTTGCTATTCTAGAGCAAGTTATCTCCAGGTGGCCAGCTTAGGAATGCCAGAGTCAGCCTCATCACAAGCAGGGAGAGAAAGAAGCCACATTGTCCATAGTCATAAACGGGGGTTCAAGGTACTCTTGGAAAGTGGTGAGGAAAGTTAAAGAGGTGTAAGTTAGCTCTTTTCTGTGGCTCCCGAATGGTGTTCAGTGGCTCTCCCCCAGTGTACCAGCTCTTCAGGCCTGCTAGGTCAGTGCTTGGTTAGGCAATAAAGTGCTGCTAGGAACTGATGCTGCTGGAGGCCAGTAGGGCTGCAATGACCATGAGTGACCTGGATGCAATGCATGCACATTGGGGATTACACTTAGGACGTGCTAGGAATGCGCCCCAACACTTTAAGCTATCTCCGTGGCCCCTCTCTTGGCTTTTTAAAGATTTATGCAATTGAGGGAATGGTTAATCTTTGCATTCTGATTTTTAGGTAGTTCAAACATGAGATGACTACAAGAGTATGCTACCTGCACAGCAGAGCCTGGCAAGCTACCCGTGTTGTATTTGATATGCCAGATACCAGTAAAGATTATAGACCTCATTACCATGACCTAATGCAATGGTTTGAGGCTCTTTATGTTCCTGGAGCAAGCAGGTGCCCTTGGGCTTTACTTGCATGAGACAGGCCATATAGAGATGTTACTGGTGCCCGCTCGAGCAAATCGATGATGAACGGGAAGACAGTGATACAGTGATACAGTGATTTGGCATGTCAAATAGGACACGGGTAGCTTGCCAGGCTCTGCCGTGCGGGTAGGGACACTCTAGTAGTCACCTCAAAACTCGAGCAATTATTGATGAACCTTGCAGCTGGGCTGTGATCAGTTCTTCTGCTGGGTGGAGCTCTGAGGAGAGGGGAGTCCGGAGTGTGAAAATGGCAGCCCCCATGGTGTGGGGGTTCCTCTGGCTTCCTGCGAGGCTCTGGTGGGGTGGCGGGCCAGGGCTAGAAAGCGCCATCCCTCCTGGACACCACGTGATCAGCTGGGCACAGGGAGAGCAAGTAGCAGCTCTGCCCCATGTGTGTGAGTCTCTGGATCGGCATACCTGGGCTGGCCTTGAAAAAGATTGCTGCAGGGTGGGTCACTGATGAGCTAGGTTGTGATCAGCTCTTCTGCTGGGTGGAGCTCTGAGGAGAGGGGTTGATACCAATATCCAAGGTCAGACAAAACATGGATCTTTTCAATGTCTTTTCTAAAGTGGAATCTACCACAAGCATCTTGGAGTCATAGGTTGGGTGGGACAGAGAAGGGAACAGTGTGCTAACAATTGTTGTAAGTGATAACACCAGCCTAGAACTGAGTATTGAATACAGGCAAAAAGATACACATGATAACCTCTAAATGTATGTATTGCAATGAACAGTGTGTAAGAGAAGGACGAGAGCAAGAGAAAGAAAGAGAAAGAGAAAAGAGATAAAGAAATCTCCCTAGAGGCAGGCTAGGGAGAGAGGGAAGGAATCAGGGACATTGGTGGTGGGAAATGGGCACTGTCGGAGGGATTGGTGCTGAAACAATATATGACCGAAACCTGGACATGAATGTCTTTTAATTGTATATCTCATGGTGGTATAATAAAACATTTCAAAAAATAGAGAGGATTCTATTAGTGTAGACATTTTGGAAATGTGCCATCAATACTGACAAGGATGACAATTCTATTCACATTTAGCAAATCAGTGACTGTTACTCATCTAGATATCTGATGATATATGAAAATAAAAATATTCTAATAAAAATATTTGATGATTACAAAAGGATTTCACATTTTATATATGCTTCAGGGGAAGAATGGAGCACAAAGTGGACCAAGAAACCAATTCAGATATTTACAGGGAAGAAATATATTCAAAAGGAGCAGAAGAGGTAAGGGAACAAAAGATTTTTCTGGCAATCTAACTGAATTTCTTGAAATTCAGCTTAAAATAAGTAATTTATACTCTCACCTGAATAAAGTTTAGTTGTTTATTTTTTTTAATGGGGCTCTGCACCTGGAGTGTAAAGGAGCCATTCCCAGCTCTGTGATCGGAAAGTTGTTCCCAGTGGCACTCAGTGGGCCATGCAATGCTACAGATCAAACCAGGGCCTTTTGCATGACAAGAATATGCTCAGACCATTGAATAATCTCCAGAATTTCTGCACATATTTTTAAATGATTAAAATGAAATGAAAACTTTCAAAATAGATATGCCTTTAGTTTCAACTTGAAATCTACATTTCTTCATTATTTTCTCAAACCGCATGTGAGCAATAGATGAAAATGGATATGGTTAAGAGAAGCAAAAGATTTTCTTGATCACTTGACATCCCGTTATTTGCCAATTTGCTCAAGTGGGCACCAGTATTTCCATTTGATCCTATCATGTGCTATTGTAGCCCAATGGCATCTGCTTGCTCCAGGAATATGAAGAGCCTCAAACCGTTCATTCAGGGTCTTGAAGAAGTCTGACCATCTTGTAGGTGGGTGGGGACATGATCTTTTGACGGCCCGTGGGATCCAGTCAGTAATGGCTCTGGTCCAGTGGTTGTCTCTAAATCGCATTACATGTCCAGTCCATCTGATTTTTGACACCTTGGCAAACAAGACAGCGTCCCTGATTCTGGATCATCAAGGGAGGTCGGAACTCCAGATTCCTTCTCTCACTTGAGTGAGGCGTGATATTCCAAGCATAGCTCTTTCGATTCCTCTCTGGGAGACCCAAATAGCGTTCTCATCCTGCTTTTATAAGGCCCAGGTCTCTGAGGCGTATGTTAATGCAGGAAGAATGGTGGAATAGAAGAGATGTGCCCAGAGCTGGATGTTATTTGTCCTTACAGCTCTTTCTTCGATACTCTTGAAGGCGTTCCATGCCGCTCTCCCTCCCTGCGCAGATCAGGTTTTAGATCATTCATCATGTTGAGTTCTAGACCTAGGTACACACAACTGCTGCAGAGATATGTTTGTTCCATTGAGAGTTAATGGGGCCTCTGGAACTAGTTCATTTTTCATGAACATTGTTTTGTTGAGATTCAGCTGTAGACCTATCTTTCCACATTCTCGGTCATAGCCAGCATTTGTGCTGCTTGGCTAATGTTTGGTGTTATTAGAACAATGTCATCAGCGAAGCACAGATGGTGTAGTTGCTGACCATCTATCTTCACTTTCATTCCTTCCCATTCTTATTGTCGCATGACGTTCTTAATGCTGAAGAGTTTCGGTGATACCATCTCACCGAAAAGATTTTATCGCCATTAAAATAGTTCAGCAGCAAGAGTATCCCACATGCATGGCAGAGCCTGGCAAGCTACCCATGTTGTATTTGATATGCCAAAACACAGTAACAATTATAGACTTCATTCCCATGACTGGAATGAATGGTTTGAGACTCTTCATGTTCCTGGAGCAAGCAGATGCCCCTTGGGCTACACTAGCATATGACATGATGTATGGAGATATTACTGGTGCCCGCTAGAGCAAATCAATGAACAATGGAAAGACTAGTGATACAGTGATACAAAATATTTCAAGTAATTTTTATAATATCTTAATATTACTTCAAATAAAACAATATCTCAGGTAAAACAGAAACACAAAAAACTGTTCTAAGAATGTAAACTTTAGCTATCTACTACATAGGAGTGCTAAAACAATGACTAGGAAGAATTGTTCTGCTAATGCTTAAGAAAGGAACCAAGTTAAGGC
>JAJIBD010028665.1:0-27868 GCA_021461705.1 Cryptotis parvus
CACTGACTTTTTGCGTGTTGATTTTGTACCCTGTCACTCTACTATATGCGTCTATTGTTTCTAGGAGTTTTTTGGTAGAGAGTTTAAGGTTCTCTAGGTATAATATCATGTCATCTGCAAATAATGATAGCTTGACTTCTTCCTTGCCTATCTGGATGCCCTTGATGTCCTTTTTCTTTTCTGGATTGCTATGGCAAGTTCTTCCAGTACTATATTGAATAGAAGAGGTGAGAGTGGGCAACCTTGTCATGTTCCTGATCTCGAAGGCTTTCAACTTTTCCCCATTGAGAATGATGCTTGCTGTGGGCTTTTGGTAGATGGCTGTAACTACCTTGAGGAAAGTCCCTTCAATTCCCATTTTCTGGAGGGTTTTAATCATGAACGGGTGCTGGATCTTGTCAAATGCTTTTTCTGCGCCTATTGAAAGAATCATATGGTTTTTTATTTTTTCTTTTATTGATATGATGTATTACGTTGATTGACTTGTGAATGTTGAACCATCCTTGCATTCCCGGGATGAATCCTACTTGGTCATGATGTATAATCTTCTTGATGAATCTTTGGATTCTGTTTGCTAGTATTTTGTTGAAGATCTTAGCATCCGTGTTCATCAGGGATATTGGTCTGTAGTTTTCTTTCTTTGTGTTGTCTCTCCCTGCTTTGGGTATCAGGGTGATATGTGCCTCGTAGAAGCTGTTTGGGAGTGTTTCTGTTTCTTCTATTTCCTGGAAGAGCTTGAAAAGGACTGGCAGTAGGTCCTCCTTAAAGGTTTGGTAGAGTTCACTAGGGAATCTGTCTGGACCTGGGCTTTTGTGTTTGGGCAGACTTTTAATTACTGTTTCTATTTCCTCGATGGTGATAGGCTTATTCAGGTATTGGAGGTCTTCGTGTTTCAGCCGTGGGAGGTTATAGGACTTCAGGAATTGATCCATTTCTTCTAGATTCTCATGTTTCCACGGCATACAGGCTCTCAAAGTAATCTCTGATGATCTTTTGGATTTCTGTGGTTTCTGTTGTGATGTCACCCTTTTTTATTTCTGATTCTGTTTATTTGGGATTTCTCTTTCCCTGTCCTTACAAGTCTTGCCAATGGTTTGTCAATCTTGTTTATTTTTTTCAAAAAACCAGCTCTTGGTTTCATTAATCTTTTGGATTGTTTTTTTTTGGTTTCCAACTCATTGATTTCCTCTCTAAGTTTTATTATTTCCTTTTTTCTGCCTGGATTGGGCTCCTTTTGCTGGTCTTTTTTCTAATTTCTTCAGCTGTGTAGTCAGGTTATTGATGTGGGCCCTTTCTTGTTTCCTGATGAATACTTGCAGAGCTATAAACTTCCCTCTTAACACGGCTTTTGCCGTGTCCCACAAGTTCTTATAATTGGTGTCTTCATTTTCATTTGTTTCCAGAAATCTTTGGATTTCCTGTTTGATTTCTTCTATGACCCATTTGTTGTTCAGGAGTGAGCTGTTCAGTTTCCAGGTGTTTGGTTTGACTCCCTGTTTCTGTGTACGGTTAACTTCCATTTTCAGTGCATCATGGTCTGAAAAGATAGCTGACACAATTTCTATCTTTTTAATTTTATTGAAGTATGCTTTGTGGCTCAGCATGTGGTCTATCTTGGAGTATGTTCCATGTGCACAAGAAAAAAATGTGTATTCAGCTTTTTTGGCATGAAGAGCCCTGTATATTTTCACTAGCTCTCTTTCTTCCATTTCTTCCTTGAGGGCCAATATTTCCTTGGTGAGTTTCAGTCTTGTTGATCTATCCATCGTTGATAGAGCAGTGTTGAAGTCTCCAACTATTATTGTGCTACTGTTAATGTCTTCTTTGAGGTCTCTTAGCAGTTGTTTTATGTATTTTGCTGACCCCTCGTTGGGTGCATATATGTTTAATAGTGTAATTTCTTCCTGGTGTACATACACCTTAATTAATAAGAAGTGGCCTTCGTTGTCCCTTCTAACCTTTTTCAGCCTGAAGTCTATATTATCTGATACTAATATGGCCACACCAGCCTTTTTGGACGAGTTGTTTGCATGGAGAATGGTCTTCCAACCTTTGACTCTGAGTCTCTGTTCTGATTATTCAGATTACAGATTCGTTTCTTGTAGACAGCAGAATGTTGGGTTCAATTTTTTAATCCATTTTGTCACTCTGTGTCTCTTAATTGGTGCATTTAGACCATTGACATTGAGAGAGATTATTGTCATTGGATTTTGTGCCATCTTTCTTTTTGTGTTTGTTGTCCTTATGGGTTTGGTCGCGTTACAGTAGACCCTTCAGTCCTTCTTTTAAAGTTGGTTTTGAGTCCATGAAGTTCCTGAGTTGTTGCTTATCCATGAAGTTGTGTATCTTTCCTTCATATCTGAATGTGAGCCTGGCCGGATAAAGAATTCTTGGTAAAGTCTGCAGTTCATTGAGCCTTTTCACAATATCCCACCATTGTTTTCGGGCTCGGAGTGTTTCATTAGAGAAGTCTGCTGTAAATCTTAGAGATGTTCCTTTGTATGTGATTTCCTTCTTTGATCTTGCTGCTTTCAGTATTCTATCTCTATCTATAGTTTTTGTCATTTTTATTAAGATGTGTCTTGGAGTATTCTTGTTGGGGTTTCTTTTAGCTGGTATCCTACGGGCCTCTTGGATCTTGAGGCAAGCATTCTTTAGTTCGGGAACTTTTCAGCAATGATGGCTTTGACAGTTTCTTCTTCATCAGGGTTTTCTTCTTGCCCTTCTGGGACCCCAATGATCCGTATGTTGTTTCTTCTGGCTTCATCCCGATTATCTCTTGTTGTCTGTTCGGTAATTGTGAGCCTTTTTTCTATCTTCTGGTGTTGTGTAGAGAATCTTTTGGAACTCGTCTTCGAGATCACTAATTCTTTCTTCAGTAGCTATTATTCTGCTATGATAGCCTTCCACTGTGTTTTTTTATTTCATTTACCTCATTTTTAATATCTGTCATTTCCCTTTGCATTTTCCTTACTTTTTCTCTCATGTCCTCTTGTATTTGATTGATTTTGCGTTCCATTGTTTCTTTGAATTCCTTTTGAATCCTTAACAGTTCTTCCCGAAATTCTTTTCAGAGAGGTTATACAACTCATTGGTATTGCTAGACTCTACTGGACCAGTGACTTCACTCACAGAGCTTGATAGATTTTTGCGTTGCTTTACCATTATGACTATTGTAGGTTGCAAATGTGAGTTCTTGGGTGACTAGATAGTACAGTTAGTAGGTGTCTGGTCCGTTTGCAGTGTTTGGATGTGTGGCAAGGATGTAGGAACTAGGTTCACTGGTACTTCATGCAAGGTAGGTAGTAAGAGGGTCGCGGACGCGCTAGCGTCCCACGTGGTTTTGAGTTTTGGGATGTTCCCAGACGCCGCAGGGCCCAAGGGTCGGTCCAGGGTGAAACCAAGGCAATTTGCCTTGGTTCCCGTTGATGGAGTTTCTGCTCTTCCCTGGGGCAGCTTGGTGTCCGTGGAGATGCAAGAATCACACACACACCTGGTGGGAAGAGCGGGGATCTGCAGGGCGTAGGGGCAGGATGGCGCCAGAGGGAGGTTCTGCGCCCGATGGGTGGGGCTCGGTCCCCTCCTCAAAGCTGGAGCCCTTTCTCCTGGAGCCGAGTGGTCAGAGGCTGCCTGCCGCGGGAACGCACCTGGTGGGAAGAGCGCGGGGGTCTGCTGGGCGTCGGGGCTGGATGGCGCCAGAGGGAGGTCCTGCGCCGATGGGGTGGGGCTCGGTCCCCTCCTCAAAGCTGGAGCCTTTTCTCCTGGAACCGAGTGGTCAGAAGCTGCCCGCCGCGGAATGCACCTGGTGGGAAGAGCATGGGGATCTGCTGGGCCTAACTATGTATCACTTTCTGAAAGAACTGTCTATGACTATACATCTACAAATACTTGACTGAATTCCTGATATGCAACAGATGTCTATCTTTGTCCTTGTCTGGCAGGATTTCCTAGTTGGTACAAATGAACAGGTAAAGAAACATAGATTTCCTGTGGCTACAGGAAATAATCTCCAGAAGTGTTTTACTGCAAACCATTTAATCCTCAATTGGCGGGGAATCGCTGGGTTCCCCAACAATACCAGGAAGCAAGTTCCCTTCTACCTCCGAAGTCCGCGGGGAATGGATGAAAACTCACGAATCTGGCACAGTTTGAAAAGGGCTTTACAAGAGCAGAGAAAACTCCGGACTCTGAGTTCCCATCTAGGCCCCAGCCATGTGTAGGCCAAGATGGCTCCACCACGTGTTGAGGCCCAACAGAAAAAGGAGAGGACAGACAGGCAGGGAAGCAGAAATGGCAAAAGAGCCTTCTCTCTTCTTTCAGCTTATTTTATAGATAGAAATCCACCAAAACTTCCCAGCCCGGCCCATTGTGGGCTGGGCTATCTAGAGATGAAAACAGATAAAGAGCTTTATTGAAATGCAGCACTTCAGGTGGCCTTATGGCATTTATATGCACCCAGAGCTGATTCACAGCCTCTCTAGCAAATCTGGGAGGAGCTGAAAGCTAACCGTAGCTGGAAGCTAAGTAAGGCATCACTCAACACTTAGTGGTGAATGAAAATTGAAATGATTTTGGGGTAATATATACTGGGCAAACAATGTTCTATTTCTTGGCATCTTCTTAGAATTCTGTTCTAACACTCATCTCTCTAGTTACCCAAATTCTAACATCATTTTATAGCAAACTATTCATTAAATGCTAATTTTTGTTGTATTTCATTAACACAACAACTACTACTACTTATGCTGCTACTACTTATACTAATAATAGCAATGATAAAGAATACTGCATAAAAATATATTTCTCCCCCCTATTGCTGTTCATGATTTATTCATAGTATGCAAGGATCATTGATTTAAAATGAAATCCTACATGGGAGTAGTTTCCATTGTTAATGAAAAATATGCCATGAATATTGCCACATAAAAGTCTGGTCAATTTGTAGGTCATGTTAAAGAGAAAAAAATACTTATTTACTTGTGTAACTCTGCAGGTAGGTATAAAGCATTCCTTTACCAGCAAATTGCATCTACTGAGTTTGACTGACAATATCAATTTATCTAGTTTTGCTGATATGCTAGAGAAGATTTAGAAAGGTTAGAACAGTAACCATGTCACAGCTCTTTCTTACGATTTAAGTATCAGGAAAACGGTGTTACATCTCTAGCCAGGGGTCCATTCTACTTGGCTTCTGTTGAAAGCACTTGATTTTGCCAATGGGTGTGCTAACCTTGAATGGGAGATATTACTTATTCTATACTTAGAGAGTTTTGCCTAAAGAGAGACCAGTTATAACTGGTCACTTTTCAGATCTATGTATGTGGAATGTGAAAAATAATGATGTGCATACAGAATGAAGCATGAGTAGAAAGTGAAGGTACATATTCATGTCTCTAAATCCATCCTGTGTACAGAATTCAGCTTGAACAAGACTCAATAAAAGAACGGTCCTGAAAAAACGCATACAACAATGCAATGGGGAGATCACTTATCTTCCGGTTGTTCTTTGATTTGCTCAAGTGGGCATGAGTAACACCTCCATTCGTCCTGTTGCATGTTCGTGTAGTCCAAGGACATCTGCTCGTAGCAGGAACACGAAGAGCATCAAACCATTTGTTCAGGTCAAGTGAATGAAGTCTATAATTGTTACCGGTTTTTTTGCATATGAAATACGACATGAGTAGCTTGCCAGGCTCTGCCGTGTGGGTCATATACTCTTGGTAGTAGGCTCTCAGTTCGTGAATTTACTGATTAACCACAACAGGGAGAGATCAACTTTTCTCTTGGGAGGAGCTCTGATGAACTGTGGAATCCGGTCTTTGAAAATGGCAGCCCTCATGGTGTGGGGATTCCTCTGGCTTCTTATGAGACTCTATTGGGATGGTGGGTCAGGGATAGAACTTGCCTTCCCTCCCAGACACCTCATGATCAGATGAGCACAGGGAGAGCAGGTAGGAGCTCTGCCCTGTGTATCCATGTGGAGATAACTGACATAAATCAGGACCTACCTAGAAAGATTGGAGCTCGAGGATCAGGTCTTCATAAGGCTTGACAATTCAAATGAAACCTCTCTGTCAGTGTATATGGCAAGAACACACCTTTCCTCTTTTAAGGCATTTGTTGTCAATGGGCAAAAAACAAGGTTTAGAGAACTCTTATCTATCTTCTGTTGGGAATAGATAAAAAGAAAACTAAGGGACAAAGGAAAATTCAAGGAGATATCAGAGACATCAAATGGTTTGAAGGTTGATTTCATGGGCTCAATGTCTTTTAGTTTCTTTACTCTCAAAAGAAACTAAAAAGTGCTGGCCAAGCCCTGGACAGAGAAATAGAAGCCAATATATTTGTTGGCACTGTTGTAATACATGACTAGTGCTAAATCTATGGAATTTCTAGCCAGAAGGATCATTCTTAACCTGTTTCAACAATAGTCCCTGCTCCCAAAGGTCCAAAGGGAGAGAAAGGTCAGCCAAAAGTCTAGACACATTGCTCCAGATGTCTTAAATCATATCTGTCCTTCCATGTAACTGCAAGGGTGAAGTAAGTTCCCAGAACTTCTCGGGCTCTCTTCTTGCAGCATCCCAAGGGCAAAGGCTTTCTTTCTACTATTGCCTATTGCTCCTTTGGATAACTATAACCTAGGCCACACCTTGAAGAGTCTTTTACAAGTCCCTGCTAGCCTGAGAGTGGAGTGTTCTAGTACAGAACTAATCTGATAAGTAGGTTTGTATCCACACTGTGCAATTGTCTTGCTTACCACATGTATGAAAATTCAGAACAAAATGAAGCAGGTATCATTAATATTTACAATTTATCATTGAGTAATGCTATCCACATCATTAAGTAATAGGATTAGAATAATTTTTTAAGTGTCTGGATGAAATATGCAAAATACATTTTCAAAATACCCCATTAAGGCCTCTGTGGTTTCTTCTCTTGAGAGAGTTAAGTCATTTATGTCACTAAGAGTATTTTAGTCATCTCCAAATCTCAAGCTAGGTCAATTTGAGCAGCTGAATTTCCCTTATTCCCATGAAAATACACCTAAACATCTGAAATTATCTGTGATGCTGGAGTTTGGACATTACAGTAGAAATATGAGATCACCCTTAAGATTCTAGTTAATTCTGTAGCAAATCTATTGCAAAGAAGTAAAATATGGGGGTTGTGAGAGTCTTGTTCACCATATCCTTGTTATCTTTTGACTACCTAAGGAGAAACTAATGGCATAGTTTATAGTCTATATATGTATATTTGTCATATCTAGTGAACCAATTATTATCTGAGACATATACAATATTCATATTCAGTTTGTTGGTTTCAAATCCAAGGTTTTTGTTTTAAATTCAATGTCATTTTTCTGTTCCAAACATAGGACCCCAAATCATATTGTTTTCTTGTGTCTTTAGGCTGCTCTTGCTATGACAGCTCCTCAACATATCCTTGATTTTGATCCCTTAACAGCTCTGAGGAATATTTATCAGTTGTTGTGTCAAATGCCTTTCAATTTGGAAGTGTCTGATGTTTCTCTCATGAGAATACTCATGAGAATACTTTGTTTTGCAAGGAGGATCACTGAGAAACAACTTCCTATCACCTCCTATCCAGCGTCCTTACCCTCAACATGATTCATGACTATTGGTCTGACCTTGATCACTTGGCTGAAGGAATGTTTGCTGAAGTCTTACCTGTAAAGTACTCTTTCTTTTTTTGCTTATTGGGTCACACCTGGGAATGCTAAAGGGTTACTCCTGGCTCTACACTCAGGAATTCCTGCTGGCAGTACTCAGGTGACATATGGAATGCTGAGATAGAACTGGGTTGGCCATGGGCAAGGCAAATGCCCTACCCTACCTATGGGAATAGCTATGCTATTTCCCTGCTACCCTGTAAAGTACTTTTATACCTCCACTATTCCAAACTGTTTGAAAGAATGTTTCCTTACACTTACACAGCCCACACATAAGAAGGGAGAGTTGAGTTCCACTCTTCCAAGACAGATTGCATATTTTATTTCATATCCTATAAGATCAGGGAACTTTTTGTCTTCCTTGTTTGCTTATTTAGTAAAGAATTTACTTATATGTGTATTCTATTAATTTTATATTTTTATTTTCTGTCCTCTAATACTGTTATTTATTTTGTTATGCATCTTTTCTTTTTTCCTTCGTGTTTTATTCTTATACTGCTTAGATAAATCCCACAATTGTGCTGTTTGTACTCTTAAAGTGCAAGATATTCTAAGCTCTTTTTCTATCCTAGTTCTAGAATTAGAGATATCTTCCAAGGAAGCTCTGGTGTTATAATTATAAAACAGTGCTATCACTCTTCTGGGGGTGCTCATAGCTCCTGCAGTGACTTCTTCAAACTTTTGAAAAAACTAGATAAAGAGGCTGGGGGAGATAGCACAATAGGGCTTACTTTGCCTGTGGCACATCTGGGTTTTATACCTGGAACTGCTTATGTTTCCCCTGAGCCCCGCCAGAAGTGGTCCCTCAACACAGTCAGAAGCAAGTCCTAAGCATCACTGAGTGATGCCCATGTAGTGCCTCCCCCCAAAAAAACCTAGAATAAATAAAGTCTGTATATCTGCAAAGACACACATAGATATAATTATTTCTATTCATTTATCTCTTTAGCTAGATAAAAGTTGATACTGATTCATTTATTTGGCTAAACTCAAGTTGATACTCCAAACATAATTCAGTGTCCATGTTCACTGCAACCATCTTCTTTGTTTCATGTTAAAATGCTTTCATTTGTTAAATGTATAGTTTTCTTTTATTTGAACACTCAAGCAAGCACCTTTCCCTTTTTTCTTTCCATTATATCTTCGGAATAAGATGACAACTTTTCTTAGACATATGTAGAATAAAAGAAGGTTGACTCCAAATGAAGTTTGAAAGACTCTCACGAATAAAAGCTTCTAGATAAAATGTTTAAGACCTCAAGAGGCCATTTAGTGAACTTCTATGTTTCCACATCTGTGTTCAACTATGTTCTAAATTAAAAAAAAGTTGGTAGATGGCTCAATAACTAGCACAAAATTTGCCATTGCTTTATAAGCACTTTAGCATAAACAATAACAAGGTATTTTCTTGTAGGGGCATTTCTGTTCTCAGATTTCCTTTAAATATGACATTATCACATCTTAGCACCCTTGCCATAATTTACTCAGAATTTATAGACATGAACACATGTTTGATCAAACAAAGATAAAATCCTTGTTCGTCTTCTGCAAAGCATGGATAATAGAAGTTTATATGACCTTCAGACAGCCTGTATCACACCCGCATAATCTGCTAAGTACTACTAAATTATCTCTAGATTATTCTGAGGTGGAAATTGCTTCATGCAATTACAATGAGAACTAATATTTGTTGCCAGAGTAGTCTAGAGAACCTCAGGAATCTACACCAAGAATGAGCTTTGCAGTAGGAAGTCATGAATTTTCCTTACCAGGGTTAAGGGGAGCTGCAAGAGGTTTTTGTCAAACCAGGACTAAGGACAGGTCTGGGTACACACTAAAATATGCAGTTCAGAAAAGGATTTTTATATATCGGTGACAACACCCTTAGTCAGACAATTATAAATTATGACATTTTCAGACAGCAATATTTTAAACATACAGCTTGTTTCTCTACTTATTTGTCAGTCAACATTTTCTGATTTGATGTGTGAAGGAACTATTAGAATTCTGTTTTCTTTATTATTTGTTACTTAAAAAATTTATTATATCACCATTAGATAGACAAATACAAAGCGGTTCATGATTGGTTTCAGTCATACAATGCTGCAGCACGCATTCCTCCACCAGTGTTAAAAGCTTCCTTTCTAGATTTCCCTTGGAGATAGAACAAATTATTTTTATTTTGTTTCTGCTTTTCATGCTTTCATTCTGTTTTACATGTTGAGTAACATGCATCATCAAAAGGCAGCTAGAAAAGAAAAACTGAGAAATTTGTGTTCTTATTTTTGACTGCTCTTCTTTTCCATTTTGGAGCTGTAATATCTGAAATTGTACACTTGATTAGATGTTTTCCAGTAGTTGCACAAAGGTTGTGTACATCTGCACAGCAGGGAACCAAATAACAGAATTGCTGGTATTGCACTTGTCTTGTGTGGTGATTCTCAGGGATCAAACCCAAGGCCTCATGCCTAAGAGGTAGACACAGTACAATTTCTGGGCTTTGAGAAGCCCGTTTTAAAGTTGATAGATAGACAATGTCATGCTTCCAATAAGCAAGGCATATTACTGTTATTTCTGAAAAACATCAGGTGAAAGTTAAGGGAATATATGCAGACAAAAAATTCCAAGAACAAGACTAACACTAGAGAGTAAAGACGACTCAGGCAGTCATTTTGGAAGCAGAAAACCATTACAGCTTTAGACACTCTTCTTGCAGTTTTGATGCAGATGTTTTGATTCAGAAAATTCCAGAAAGTTCAAAATTGGTTGCATGTTCTTAAAAAGATCTTGAAGGTTGGTTCTTTGCAAGTCTGTTCATAATAGTAGTGGTATGAATGTGCAGTAATTTTGCTAGTAAAAATCATGGCAGCACTATTGTGATCATGTTATCTAAACAAAAATATTAAAGAACAAAAAACAAATAGTTGTGCATAAATCAAAGCTTTGACCCAAAAATCAAAAAAAAAGATGGAAGAAATAATATAAAAAGATCAAAACTATCTGAATTTCCATATACATGATGTCTCATATCTGAGTATTACAAGAACCCAAAACAGGTAAAATGATAGATACCTCTTCAATAATTAAATTTAAAATGTGTACATAAATAAAAGAGACCAGTTTATGTATTAAGAAGTCTTATTGAGGGTTCAGGTAGATGATGAGGAAGGAGCCATTTCAACAATAAAGTCCAAAGTTTCAGAACACATTTAAACGTGGGTATGGAGAAACATAAAAACCCAAGAGAAAAAGAAATCCAGTACAAGTTTAAGCGGCAATAGCATGTGTGAGTACACAATAGAAAATTCTTTCAAAATTCTGAGCAAATGATTTTCAACCTAACAGTCCACCCACTTGAATGAGTAATAAAGTATGAGAATGAGAATAAAAAATATAAACATTGAGGTATGTAGACCCCATTAATCACATAGCACTATCTATTTCCCCATCTTCCTTACTAACAGAATCACAATTTTGCTTATGACAGTAAAGTCCCCTGAAAATAACTTCAACTGTATCTAGGAGTGTTCATATTATATAAATCTGTCATAGAGATGAATGTAAAATTCTGCTGCAGTGATATGTTTCCTTACAAGTACAAGGGCAAAGCATGTAAGGACAGAGTTGCTCTTCTTTTTTCTTCATTGAACACAGAAGTGAGGTTGGATAAGAAGCCTAGGATGGTATCATAAAAGCAGAAATGGATTTGACACCTTGATGACCTAACAGACACAGCATCAGAGCTTAATTTTCTACCTTCTTGCTGTAATGACCAATCTCAAAAGTAAATTCCTTGGCTTTAGCATAAGCATTGGATTTCTGTTACAACTAGCCACATGCTGCACTGTTACATTGGTGCCAGAATTAGGCACTACTGTGTTCCTTCTTCAGAAGCTACTAAAGGATGGCTTCCTCCCAAGTTTGAATGGCAAGTTAAGATAGAAAAGAGGCATGAAATACAACTAAGGGGAACACTCAAGGGATTTGGCACCACTATAATAAATGAGCTCTCTTATTAATACAGTGTAACAAAACTGGAAGAGAAATGGCCCACTTTGGATCAGGGATCAAGGGCTCTAAAAGCGATGCTCAAGAGATAGACAGAGAACAAAGGTCACCTGATAGGGAGACTGTTCTGGCAGAGAATTTGGATCTGAATTGAGAATTGGAAGATAATATGACAATTAGTATATCCAGGTAAAACAAACAGAAACATAGTAACAGAGGAGATGCAGTCATTGCACTATAAGCCTCTGCGGTGAATCATGTTTACTCCATAATCAAAGTAAATACTGGGTGTTTTCTCTCAAAATTAGAAAATCATTGGTTTTGGCAGTTGGGGGCCCAGGTTGTTGGTGTGCTAGGAGTATGGGTAAGAAATCTAACTTCTTAGCCTCTAAAATGGAAAGTTAGTATATGTTATTTAGTATCAAAGTATCATAGAAATATAATTTATGGATATGGAGGAAAAATTCATAGTAAGAACAGCATTTCAGAATAAATAACTAATAATTAAAATACTGATAATGATCAAAAGATGGCTATTATCTTCCTCAAAACTTTCTAGAACTTCTTGATTTTAAAAACCAAGTTAATGAACAACTCTGATAAAAATTAAGATATAGGAAAATATATTTTGAAGTGGTGAAGTGAAGTTAGGTTTATGTCAGTCCCTTGACTTTTGTATGGAAGACTTTATCTCTTCATCATCTGAGTCATATTTCATTTTATTTCTGATCTAGTAATAAATAAGAATGAAATGAAAGAACACAGAAAGATTATATCAGAGATGATAGTGCATCATCATCTCACTGTGCCCAGTAGCTCATGAGGCGCCCAGGAGGGATGGCAGGATCTAGCCCTGGCCCACCGCCCCAGCAGAGCCTTACAGCAAGCCAGATGACCCCCCACTCCATGAGGACCTCCATTTTCCACATCCGACTTCCCCCTCGTCAGAACTCCACCCAGCAGACCAGCCTATCATAGCCCAGCTTCGCGTGGCCGCAAGCGGCCGCATGGTTCATCAATAAATGCTGGATTTTGAGATGACTACAAGAGTATGCTACCCTCACTGCAGAGCCTGACAAGCTACCTGTGTCGTATTTGATATGCCAGATACCAGTAACAATTATAGACCTCATTCCTATGACCTGATGGAATGGTTTGAGGCTCTTTATGTTCCTGGAGCAAGCAGATGCCCTTGGGCTCTACTAGCATGAGACAGGATATATGGAGATGTTACTGGTTCCTGCTCAAGCAAATCGATGATGAACGGGAAGACAGTGATACGTGATGATAGTGCAAATTCTTGGGTTTAAATGCCTCATTTTAAAAAAATAATACATGTTCACAAGAAACACCTTTGTGAATAAAGATCACGGGATGGTTTCTATGGAAGGGCATGCAAACACCAACATCATTAGGAAATATTCTTAATAAAGGTAATGCATAAATATATCCTTCTATCCCCATGCCTCACTTTTTTTCATTTAAGCATGTTCTTAGTAAAGGTAATATATAGTAGTTGTACAACAAAACTAATGCTATTAATGCCATGACAAACCTGTTACCTTAACCACTACATTTCAAATAAATAAACAAACAAACAAATAAATAAATAAAAATATGTTCTGATAATTCTGGTTGCATCACAAAGATGAAGTAAAAAATGGCAGCCGCATTCATTCCTAGATGCTCTGAGAGGAACTAATCTGTAATCATCAGGAAGTTTTAGCTAAATTCCCTTTCTAACCACAGGAGACAGAGATTTCTTTCTGCTTCTTGCTGGTATTCATTCAGTCAGTATTTGCTCATGGACACCGCCCATGCTTCTCATGGATTTCAACACACTCTCCTTTTGCTTTATTTGCAGTATCTAATCATTGAAGTAAATGGCTTTCTTTGTTGCTTACATTATTCAATTTAGTTTTTTGCATCTCTCTTATCAAGTAATTGCATCTACAAAAATTGCTCCAAGTAAAATATATGTGCAGTATGGATTTCAAAGGACCTCAAACAATTAAGAATTTCTTCTATCACTGTTTGTGGACCATAATGAAGAAAACCACTATTGCGTATTCTTTTCTACTTCCCAATTATTGCACAGTAATTCATTGGAAAGGAATTGATCACTAAACTCTTAACTAATTTAAGAACACCCTTGAAACCTATTCATCCAAGTCTCTATATTGCATTGGTGTACTTCTACCCTTTTGTTGTCTGAAGTTATTGCCATCCCATGAATATGTGGTTCTTCTGCAGTTTGTCAGTGAACCCTGGCATGAGGTTGGACAACAGAGATTACTATACAGATGGCAAACTGTTAGAATGTGAAAGACAAATGAAAATGAATATTAAAAGTGACAGAAATCAAATATTCACCTGGGCAACTATTATACACCTCTTCTTCCTCTAATTGTGTAACTTAAGACAAGCACAAAGACAGTAAGACAGATTTTCAGAATAATACTCTAACCTTGGAAAAGAATGTCTGCCTCTTCTCTTATCTTTAGGTACCAGGACCAATTTGCCTCTCAAACCACATCCTTACCCATTTAATCTCTTGAAGGTAGTTTATTTAATCTAAGGAAACAGATTTCCAAAGGCCTGAAGAGAAGATACAAACCAAGCAGGAACAATTTGATGAGCATTTGGAGATGTGATACATAAGAGAATCCACCAAAGGGTTCACACCTAAATTCCTTCCATATAATCTACCTAACTTTGATCACTTCACCATAATGAAAGCTGGAGGACTTCATTTGAAATCTCTAGGAGATATTTCTCCTTTATAATTTACTCAGTCAGTCCTATATTTGCAACCCTTAAACAACAACCACATCTAATGATCAACAATTTGGGTAACTTTTTATTATTTCATTTAACATTCTGAACTTTCAGTTGTTTCTGGGATCATACTATATCAGGAACCTCCAGTGGAATTCAGGTTATTCTGATGAATATCCTTATCAAATGTGAAAGGCAGTGATATTATCAGCTAAAGAAGCCCTAAATATACAGTGAACTATTTGTTAGCAAATATTTAGTTTCTTATAATTTCTGAATCTCTTAAATTATTTAACTCTTCTTGAAGTGACAAAAAGACCGTCTGCATTTTACCATGACATAGGAAATGATTGTCATCTTGATTAAATATTTATAATTCACACTTTTCTGCTACTTTACTATAAAACTGATGTATTTTATGATTTACATATATGTGAATTGATGTGATGAAAAAATACTAAATTCAATAAAATAAAATAAACTACATAGTTACAAAGTTATTCATTATTGGGTTTCAGTCATATAATGTTTCAATCCCCATTTCTCCACCAGAGTATATTTCCCACCACTTAGAAAGGTCTAAGTGCTTTTTTACTACAAAACAAAGACCTATTAAAAACCTTATTCCAAATCCTTTGAATGAAATATGTATCAAAATCATATTTTTTGTAGATAAGCTAAGAAAAGACACAGGGAATACGCACTGTGCATCAGTGATGTTCTGAAGCTTGGGTCAGTTTCTGGTAATCAAAATCCCCCATGGCTGCATGCCCGAGTGGACAGCGACAATGAAAGGATCTACAAAAGAGGTGGTAGTTTCCCATCTGCTCAGACCAGGTGTGGCTGTCTAACAACTTTGGGGGCAGAACAGGTTTGCCTATAAATGAGCAACCAAACAAACACAGGAAAAATAGTTTTTCACTGTGTTTTGGACTTATGATGTGAATGACAGATTGTAGACCCATATTTTTATTGCCACTACGTATGTGGAAGGCACATTTGAAAAAGGAGAAAACTAAACTATATGTGAGGTAGTCATCTTACTTTCTAAACTTCAGGAGAAGGAGGAAGCAAGGCCATTTTGAGTATTTCTGAGTATTTGAGTAATAATCAAGTTTTATTATTCCAAAGAGAAAAATGAAAGTAATTCTAAGAAAGACAATTAAGTTTATTGACTTTGTAAATACTTAAGTTGTAAATCTCTCTATATAAATTCTACTTGTATCAATTTACGCAAGAAGTAGCCCTATGATAGTTTGGTGATCATACCACAGAAAAAAAGTTTTATGTGACATGTCCATGCTTACAAAATCGAAGTAACTATAAAGAAATAAAGTCTTAACATCATGCTTCAGATAAAGCTATCCGAACAGAGCATAATCATGTGCAGCATAATAGAGCATAATTTATAATGGTTGAAGGGCAGGTCTGCCTTGACATGTAACAGTTACTTTGGCTTGCGTCACAGCTTTCCTTAGCATGTGTCTGAGTGCTTGACATGTTCTGCAGCAGCCTTGACATGTCATGAGGTCACATTGGTATTTTCTTGAGTTTTGTTGCATGTGTCAAGATGCCTAGAATTTTTGTTAGTTATGAAACCAGCAAATTGAATACAAAATTAACAACATCAAAAGCAAAACAAAATAAAATAACAGCAGTAACAATAGGAAAACTTGAGGTTTTCAAGCAGACAGTTTTCTATTCAGTTAAGTATATTTTAGTTCCCATACAGCAAAAGGGTGGAAGAAAGTAGCAAAAGTAACTTTGGATAAAATTGGAGTATTCTACATAAAATATTTATAAAGTATTAAATGACTAGGTGATTACAGAAGGCTGATTTCCACTTGTGAGGAAAATAAAATATTTTTTAAATATTGCAAAGTTATAGACAGGATATCTGAGCTCAGACTGACCTTTTAAATATTGGACTCAAGTGGTCAGAACCTCCCATGTTTGCTCACTATGATATTACTTGTGTTCATGAGCCAAAGGGCTCAGAGTTAAGACTTGTCATTTGTGGGGCCCAAAACCTGCACTAACATAAACATGAAAATTTAAAGCAATCACTGAACTTCCGTGAGTTAGGAGGCTTGGATTAAACCTGGCGTTGGCCCAATACCGTGACTTCCACTCAGCTTTTAAACTATTTTTACTCTGTTATAAAATATAGAGCACAGAAAAGCAACGTTGCAAGCAAGGGTCCGCTTAAAATACTAAAAGAAGTGCTAGACATACCATCTGGAAAATTCAAAGGGCAAAATGAAAAGGAAAAATTACAAAAGAATGAGAAGTGTGCAGCAGACCTGTGGGTTATAGAGATAGAACAGGTGGCCAGCAGAATATGGTGTGATAAACATCTTAAGTTAATTGAATTTCTCATGAAGATATTGTGCTAATCAGAAATGCAAAGTAAAGTCAGACAAAAGAAAACATATGCACATACATGCAAACACACATTCACACACACACTATGGACTTACTTCATGTGGGATACTCACTAGAAAATACCTTCCTGTTACTGCCAAAGAAAATTTTTATGTTTCTATGATGTACATGATTCAGAAATGCTCAAAATTATTTAGGCAATTTTAACTACAATTTCAAGGTACCATCACCCATATTCAGAGAAAATCAAAATTGTGTCACTTGATTAATTTGTAATTATTTTGCCTGTATGATTCTAATACTGAGAAGTTATTAGAAACAACTTCCCCAAAAGAAAACCCTTTCCTATTTTTATTTTGCATTTCCATTTTGTCTAGGGAAAGTACTTGCAAATAGTAAGTCTGTTCACCTTCACCTGTGGCTAAAATAAGCCCAAAGTTCAATCCAGTGTTATCTTCTGATTCCTGGGTAAACACAATCATAGTTTCCTGAATATCAAAGTGTGGTGAAGACCTAGATGGTTCACCTGACCTTTCCCAAGCCTTTCTGTTTTTTATACATATATTTTTTGTATTAGACTGGGCTCAGCTAAAAACACCATTTAATTTTAGAAACAAAATTGATCAACTAGAAAGATTCCAAAATTACAATCAGAATTTTACATGTACTATGTGGCTGAGGAAAAAAAATCAACATTAAAAATAAAAATTACTGCTGATAAGATTACTCAAGCCTTTAATACATTTTATAGTATTGAAACTTTTGGGAAAAGTTAGATTTTCCAGCCATTAAAAGTGGGTAGATAGACAATAGGTGGACTATGCTCCTTTTCAAACCAGGATGATTTGAAAATCTAGCTGAAAAAGTGTACATTGTTCTTTCAAGAATTAGAGAAGAACTGATGAAAATTAAGTATATTAATAACTTTATATTTAGGCTGGTTACATTAATACATGTTGACAGAGTCTCTAAAATGTTTGTAAGTAAATTTTCTTTGTAAGATTTCTGAGCAATAGAAATGAGAAGACAAACTGATAATTGAACTAATTAGAAGCTTTACATAGACTCTAACACAAAAACATTTGATATAGTAGATAACTACCATGTTTGAAGACTGTATAAGTATCATATTGTCACCTCCAGAAGAAGTAGAATATTTGGACTTGAACTCAAGATTTCTGTATCATAAACTATGTACTTTTCACTGTGTTAAAATACCATCTCAAAAGGAAAAGAAGACAGTGGTACATTACCATTACATTAGAGTAATAGAACTGGAAAAGAGGATAGGGAGGTACCCATGGCTTCATTAGAACTCAGTTTTATATATTTATATTTAGTTGTGATCTTAATCTAGGGTCTGCTTGGAGGAATAGCAGCTCAGTATCACTTACTGGAAACTTGTTACAGTTTCAAATACTGAAGACTCACTTGGACCACATGTACATCCCATAATAAAGTGAACCCAGGGAAGGGCCTATGGAGATCTTCTATCATTCTAGGTACTCTTCTGGGGTTCTTGTACCTGTTCTGCACATTGATCTGCTCGGTGGATGAGATCACTATAATCACTGTGAAACACCATGAGCTTAGCTGGACTCGCCCTTTCCTAAGTCTGAAATTTCGCTATAACTAGGTCATTCCTGTCTTTCCTCCACTGCCATTGCCATGCTCTAGTTCAAGTATTTTATTTGAACTACTGTAAAAGCCTTAATTTCATCACTGAGGCTTCCTCCAGCCCCAATTCACTTTAAACAGAAATCTGAGTGTATTTTTGCACAAGCACAAACTCACAGCCCCGCTAAGAAGCTTTTGCTGACTTCTCATTACTCTTAGGCTGTAGCCCAAATCCTTTCTGAGGTCCAGTATACAATGAAAGTCTGGCCTTTTTCCAAGAACCCTACTTCTTTCCACAGTGTGCAGAGCCTCGGGCATAATGGAATGCTGATGCTGTAACCAGATAGCCCATTATAAAATATACAGACTTAACGTCTACTGCTGTGGTCACAGACAAATAGAAACTACAAATGTCAACCCGATATGAAAATGGCTTGGGTGACTGTTACTCAGAGAACATTAAAAAAGTCTTTTTTAATCTTAAAGAAGTCATTCTCTGTCTTCAAGCTTTGTTTTCTCATGTGTAATCTATCAATATTATTCTTTTATAGGATAAAAATGGTCAAAGGACCGAGGGCTCCTCCTGCAATACTTGTCTAACTGGGCTAGATACTTTAGTGGTTGACCTGGCTATACAGAGAGGGTGTTATACCTGGTGTTGTTCTGGGGCTCATCTGGTGCAAAGATAAAACTTAGGTTACTACACAGACAAAACATATTCTCCAACCACTAATATGTCTTCTCTCAAAGATATTCCTAATTGTTCATAGTGTTGCAAGTTTTTCCAACAATGAAGATTTAAGAAAGAACATTAAGGATCTGGAGCAAGTGGGTAGTGCATTTGTCTTGCATGCAGCCAAACCAGATTCAATCCTCGCCATCCCATATGAGCCCTGAGCACTGCCATGAGTATTTCCTAGTTCAGATCTAAGAGTATCCCCTGTGCATAGCAGGGTGTGACCCAAAAAAAGACAAAAGAAAGCACATTAATTTTATGAAGCTCTCCACAAACTTCAAAACCTTTCCTATATAAATGAAAGTGCATTTTCTCCATTGTGTTGTAAAATTTTGCTGTGATATATACAAAACACCACCCACTGATTCATAAGATTTTTCACTCAGTGAAATCAACATTGGCATTTATGCTGTCCATGTCTTTGTGATATGAAAGTATCATATTGTTATTGGTGGATGAAAACTGAGCTTCACAACGATTTAGAAAGAAGAAATAGTGTGTTAACACCAACAGCTGCCTATTTCTGCCTTGACTCTGTGTTTCCAGCTAAAGATGTAACTGAATCAGGAAATTACTCTGATAGACTAAAAACCTGTCTAATTTCTGGTTTTGTTATACTTATTTATTGCAACTGAACACATGAATGAGAACTAGATTCTAAGAGCGAAGTGAAAGTCTTTAGATACTAGCAACTAACTTACAGCTCAATTTAAATTTGATGGCAAATTCTGACAGCTTTGATACAAACTAGCCTTTACATCGTGTCCTTGACCATTTTTATACCTTGGACCATCACCTGTCCTACATACTAGTTCATTGTATAATAGTAATAAACAAGACAGAAGACCAGTATACTTGGGGATTAGCACTGGTCAACAAATCACTGACTTAGATTATATAGATTCTAAAAAAAACTTGATTTATGAGTTTTTCTAGAATAAATAGAAAATATCTGCTGCCTTTTTCATCAGAGAATAGATGATTAAGTAGCTTCAGGCCTCCTGAAGACTTGAAGGAGTCAGCTGAAGTTAGCATACTGTCGGCACTGAGGGGCTCTCAGCTTACCACAAAAGTCCCAAGAAGAGAACAAAATTAGTATAATATTTTTAAAGTCCTCTTGTAATTGAGCTGAAAAATAAGATCACTTGATCACTTGATCACTTCACTTGAATCCCGTTATTCATCAATTTGCTCTACTGGGCGCCAGTAACATTTCCATTGGACCCTATCAAGTGCCAATGTAGCCCAATGGCATCTGGTTGATTCAGGAATATGAAGAGCCTCAAACAGTTCCTTCAGGGTCTTGACAAGGAAGTCTGACCATCTTGTAGGTGGGTCAGCCACGTGATCTTTTGACATCCCGTGGGATCCAGTCGGTAACGGCTCTAGTCCAGCGGTTGTCTCCAAATTGCATTACATGTCCAGCCCATCTGGTTTTCAATGCCTTGGCAAATGAGACAGCGTCCCTGATTCTGGAATAGCGACGGAGGTCAGAACTCCGGATTCCTTCTCTCACTTGAGTGAGGCGTGATATTCCAAGCATAGCTCTTTCGATTCCTCTCTGGGAGACCCGAATAGCATTCTCATCCTGCTTTCATAGGGCCCAGGTCGCTAAGGCGTATGTTAATGCAGGGAGAATGGTGGAGTTAAAGAGATGTGCCCAGTGCCGGAGGTTCTTTTTCCTTTTAGCTATTTCTTCGATGCCTTTGGAATGCCTTCCTCCTGTGCAGCTCAGGTTTTAAGTTGTTCATCATGTTGACTTCTCGACCTAGGCACACATAACTGCTGCATTCAGAGATGTCTGTTCCATTGAGAGTGAATGGGGCCTCTGGAACTAGTTCATTTTTCATAAACATGGTTTTCTTTAGATTCAGCTGTAGACCTATCTTTCCACATTCTCGGTCGAAGTCAGCCAGCATTTGTGCCGCTTGGCTAATGTTTGGTGTTATTAGAACGATGTCATCAGCAAGCGGAGGTAATGTAGCGACCATCTTAACTCCCACCCCCATTCTATCTTCACTCCCATTCCTTCCCATTCTAATTGTCGCATGATGTTCTTGAGGGTGGCGCTGAAGAGTTTTGGTGAAATGGTATCACCCTGTTGAACCCCTCTTTTGACATCAATGATCACTTCTTTGTAGAATGGTGAGATCCTGGTGGTGAATCCGTAATACAGCTCACGAAGGATCTTGATGTATTGTTTGAACACCCTGTTTGGTTAGGGCTTCGATGACTGGTTCAGTCTCCACAGTATCAAAGGCTTTCTTTAAATCAATGAATGTGAGACAGAGCGGCATCTTGTACTCCCTACAAACCTCAATGAGCTTGGTTACTGTGTGGATATGGTCCATTGTGCTGAATCCTTTCCGGAAGCCAGCTTGCTCGCATGGTTGTCCTTCATCTAGTGTTCTGCCAATCCTGTTCAGATATTCAAAGAAAGGAAAAGAAATCAGGAGAAGAGAAAATAATACACTAAAATTCTACATTAGATTAATAATATCAAAAATCTAAAAAGTTAAAAAGTCAAACTGAAAGGAGTAGGCCCACTACCACCACTACCCTGCAAAAAATATAAAATAAAGTGAAATAAAATATAGCCAGTAATCAAGTATAAAGAGATATGAAAATAAGTTATGAAGTGCTTCGATATAATGAATTTGAAAAATTTTATAAAATGACTGAATTCTTTTTTTTTTGTTGCTCTAATTTTATTTCTATTTTACTTTTATTAAAGTAATTTTATTATACACAGTATGATACACAGTTACAAAGATGTTCATGATTGGGTTTCAGTCATACAGTGTTTCAGCACCTGCCCCTCCACCAGTGCCCATTTCCCACCACCAATGGCCCCCAAATTCCCTCCCCCTCCCCCATCCTGCCTCTATGGCGGGTACTTTTTCTTCTTATCTATCTATCTATCTATCTATCTATCTATCTATCTATCTATCTATCTATCTATCTATCTATCTATCTATCTATCTATCTATCTATCTATCTATCTAGCTAGCTAGCTAGCTAGCTAGCTAGCTAGCTAGCTAGCTAGCTAGCTATCTGTCATGTACATATGTGAAAATGATTGGCTTCCACCTGTCTTTTTCCTCGCTTGAATGAAACTCACTGAAGGTCTTTGCTCTGCGTCCTTTGCTTCTCCTGAGTCGAGTGTGTGACTGGTGCCAAATACTTGTCATCTCGAGTATTGACTTGACCCGCGGTCTCAGTGCTTATTTTCTCTCCACTCTCTAGATGTTTACTCTTTTCAAGAAGAGGAGCCTGTTTCGGACCCTCACTTGGCCACGCACTTAGCGCATTTTGGAATTGATATGCTTCACATGCACGGGGTGAGACGGTGGCTTCTGGTTTTGTATTGCCAGCTCTGGGGGGGGGCAGCTGGGGCTTAATTAACCGCGTTCCCTTTCGCAGCAGTCTTCTTTTGACCGGGTTTTTTTTAAAATTTTATTTATTTATTTATTTATTTTTTTTACAATTAAAAAGTTCATGTTTGGGTTTTGGTCATACAGTGTTTCAGCTCCCGTCCCCTCCACCAGTGCCCATCTCCCGCCACCAACATCCCGGTTCCCTCCCCCTTCCCCAGCCCTTTCTCTCTCTTTTTCTCTTTTTCCTTCCCTTCCAGACTATGGATTACAGAACATACATTAAAAGGTTGAAAATGACTGAATTCTTAAACAGTATCATATTAAGTTAAATTAGTTAGAGGGAAAAGGGCAGGTATAGATGACTGCCTTCATTTGTTAGGAGAGCCTCCCTTTTCCTTCTCTGTGTTCCTGTTGACTATTATTTCCCTCTTCTTTTTTGTTGTCTAGTCTTTTTTTTTTTTTTGGGTGTCGATGATCATGCTTTATTGTTATTCAAATTCTGGAGAGTGGCACAAAGCTTTTTCAATAAGCACCATCTAAAGTTCATGGCCATTAAACTTGCTTTGCAAGAAAAGCTAAATGGTTTGTTTTATTTATTTATTTTTTTAAAATTTTATTATACCACAGTGAGATATACAATTACAACATTGTTCATGCTTGAGGGTTTCGGTCACACAGTGTTCCAGCACCCTCCCTCCACCAGTGCCCCTCAACCACCACCCATGTCCCCAATTCCCTCCCTCCCACATCCTGCCTAAATGGCAGGTTCTTTATCTCCTCTCTCTCTCCCTCTCTATCTCCTCCTTCTCCCACACATTGTGGGTTGCACTATGTACACTTAGAAGCCATCATTTGCATTTTTTGTCTGTATTTAATGCTCAGTTCTATGTTGGTATCAGACCTTTAGACATTTATTCACACATTTTCCCTTCTCTACCTAACCTAACCTCTGACTCCCACGCGCTTGTGGTAATTTCCACTTTTGGTAAGATCACCTGGTATATTTATGTCATGCAAATAAATGCAGTCATTCTATGTCTCTCTCTTTCCTTCTGACTAATATCACTCAACATGATACTTTCCATGTCTATCCATTTATAGGAAAATTTCATAACTTCATTTTTTCTGACAGCTCCATAATATTCCATTGTGTAGATGTACCACAGTTGCTTTATCCAGCTATCAATTTTCGGGCATACTGGTTGTTTCCAGGTTCTGGATATTGTGAATAGTGCTGCTATGAAAATAAAAGTGCGGATTGTGTTTCCGCTGTGCGTTTTGGCTTCCCAGGGTATATTCCCAGGAGTAGTATGGCTGGGTCAAAGGGAGCTCAATTTCTAGTCTTTGGAGGAATGTCCATATTGTTTTCCAGAAAGGTTGTACAAGTCGACATTCCCACCAACAGTGTATGAGAGTCCCCCTTTTCCCCACATACACGCCAGCACTTGTTGTTTTTACCCTTTTGGATATGGGCCATTCTTTGTGGTGTGAGGTGATATCTCATTGTTGTTTTGATTTGCATCTCTCTGATTATTAGTGATGATGAGCATTTTTTCATATGCATTTTGGCCATTCGGATTTCTTCCTTGTCAAAGTTTCTGTTCATCTCTTCTCCCCATTTTCTAATGGGGTTGGCTGTTTTTTTCTTATATAGCTGTACCAGTGCCTGATATATCCTGGATATTAACCCCTTATCAGATGGGTATTGGGTGAATATTCTTTCCCATTGTGTGGACTGTCTTTCTATCTTGGTATAATATGTCATCTGCAAATAATGATAGCTTGATTTCTTCCTTGCCTATCTGGGTGCCCTTAATGTCCTTTTTCTTCTCTGATTGCTATGGCGAGTACTACCAGTACTATATTGAATAAAAAGAGGTGAGAGAGGGCAACCTTGTCGTGTTCCTGATCTTAAGGGGAAGGCTTTCAATTTTTCCCCATTGAGAATGATACTTGCTGTGGGCTTTTGGTAGATGGCTTTGACTATCTTGAGGAAGCTTCCTTCAATTCCCATTTTCTGGATGGTTTTAATCATGAATGGGTGCTGGATCTTGTCAAATGCTTTTTCTGCATCTATCGATAGGACCTTATGGTTTTTATTTTTTCTCTTATTGATGTCATGTATTATGTTGATTGATTTGCGAATGTTGAACCATCCTTGCATTCCCGGGATGAATCCTACTTGGTCATGATGTACGATCTTTTTGATGAGTCTTTGGATTCTGTTTGCTAGTATTTTTTTGAAGATCTTAGCATCTGTGTTCATCAAGGAGATTGGTCTGTAATTTTCCTTCTTTGTATTGTCTCTCCCTGCTTTGGGTATCAGGGGTGATATGTGCCTCATAAAAGCTGTTTGGGAGTGTTTCTGTTTCTTCTATATCCTGGAAGAGCTTGAACAGCACTGGCAGTAGGTCCTCCTTAAAGGTTTGGTAGAATTTACCAGTGAACCCATCTGGAGCTGGGCTTTTGTGTTTGGGCAGACTTTTAATTACTGTTTCAATTTCCCGATGGTGATAGGCTTATTTAGGTATTGGAGGTCTTCTTTTTTCAATCGTGGAGGTTATAGGACTTCAGGAATTTATCCATTTCTTCTAGGTTCTCATGTTTTATGGCATACAGTTTCTCAAAATAACCTATGATGATCTTTTGGATTTCTGTTTTTTCTGTTGTGATGTCACCATTTTCATTTCTGATTCGGTTTATTTGGGTTCTCTCTTTCCCTGTCCTTACAAGTCTTGCCAGTGGCTTGTCGATCTTGTTTAATTTTTTCAAAAAACCAGCTCTTGGTTTCATTAATCTTTCGGATTGTTTTTTTGGTTTCCAACTCGTTGATTTCCTCCCTAAGTTTCACTATTTCCTTCCTTCTGCCTGGGTTGGGCTTCTTTTGTTGGTCTTTTCTAATATTTTCAGCTGTGAGGTCAGGTTATTTATATGGGCCCTTTCTTCTTTCCTGATGAATGCTTGCAGAGCTATGAACTTTCCTCTTAACACAGCTTTTGCTGTGTCCCACAAGTTCTGATAGTTGGTATCTTCATTGTCATTTGTTTCTAAGAATCTTTGGATTTCCTGTTTGATTTCTTCTATGACCCATTTGTTGTTCAGCAGTGAGCTGTTTAGTTTCCAGGTGTTTGGTTTGGCTCCCTGCTTCTGTGTATGGTTCACTACTATTTTGAGTGCATCGTGATCTGAAAAAGATAGTCGACACAATTTCAATCTTTTTTATTTTGTTGAGGTATGCTTTGTGGCTCAGTATATGTTCTATCTTGGAGTATGTTCCATGTGCACTGGAAAAAGATGTGTATTCAGTTTTTTTGGGATGAAAAGCCCTGTATATATCAGCCAGCTCTCTTTCTTCCATTTCTTCCTTCAGGTCCAGTATTTCCCTGGTGAGTTTCAGCCTCGCTCTATCTATCCATAAGGCAGTGCTGAAGTCTCCGACTATTATTGTGCTACTGTTAATGTCTTCTTTGAGGTCTATTAATAGTCGTTTTAAGTATTTTGCTGGCCCCTCGTTTGGCGGATATATGTTTAGCAGTGTGATTTCTTCCTGGTATACATACCCCTTAATTATTAAGAAATGGCCTTCATTGTCCCTTTTGACCTTTTGCAGCCTGAAATCTGTGTTGTCAGATATGAGTATGGCCACACCCACCTTTTGGATGGGTTGTTTGCATGGAGAATGGTCTTCCAGCCTTTGACTTTGAGTCTGTGTTTGCTCTGGTTATTCAGATGTGTTTCTTGGAGGCAGCAGAATGTTGGATTCAGTTTTTAATCCATTTTGCTACCCTGTGTCTCTTAATTGGTGCATTTAGACCATTGACGTTGAGAGAGATTATTTCCATTGGATTTTGTGCCATCTTTCTGTTTAACCTTGTTGTGGTTTTGGGTTGTCTTATTTTACAATAGACCCTTCAATCCTTCTTTTTAGAGTTGGTTTTGAGTCTATGAATTTCCTGAGTTGTTTTTTATCCATGAAGTTGTGTATCTTTCCTTCGCATCTGAAAGTAAGTCTAGCTGGGTAAAGAATTCTTGGTGAGGTCTGAAGTTCATTGAGTCTTTTCACAATATCCCACCATTGTTTTCAGGCTTGGAGTGTTTCATCTGAGAAGCCAGCTGTAAATCTCAGGGATGCTCCTTTGTATGTGATTTCCTTCTTTGATCTTGCTGCTTTCAGTATTCTATCTCTGTCTATCGTTTTTGTCATTTTAATAAGGATGTGTCTTGGAGTATTCTTATTGGGGTTTCTTTTAGCTGGTATCCTTTGGACCTCCTGTATCTGGTAGCATGCTTTCTTCAGTTCAGGAAACTTGTCAGCGATGACGGCTTTGACAGTTTCTTCTTCATCAGGGTTTTCTTCTTGCCTTTCTGCCACCCCAATGATGCGTATGTTGTTCCTTTTGGCTTCATCCCGATTTTCTCTGGTAGTCTGTTCATTGATTGTGAGTCTTTTTTTCCATCTTCTGGTGTTGTCTACAGACTCTCTGAACCTCGTCTTCAAGATCGCTAATTCTTTCTTCAGTAGCTGTTACTCTGCTTTGGAGGCCTTCCCCTGTGTTTTTCAGTTCACTTACCTCATTTTTAATATCTGTCATTTCTGCTTGTACTTTGGTCTGAAATTTACTCAATTCTGCTCTCATTTCCTCCTGTACTTTACTGATTTTGTATTCCATTGTTTCTTTTATTTCCTTGTCACATCCTTAACAGTTGTTTCCGAAATTCCTTTTCAGAGAGGTTATATAGCTCATCGTTATTGCTGGACTCATCTGTATTAATAACTTCAATCGTAGAGCTTGAAGGACTTTGCGCTGCTTTACCATAATGACTATCGTATGTTGAAAATGAGTATTCTGGGTGACTAGTCAGTAAAGAAAGTAGGTGCCTGAATTACTTTTGCAGCTAGGGACAAATAGCAAAAAAGTGTAGGGGCCAATGCTCAGTGTTATATCAGATAGATAGTATATAATTTGCGCGACGGCGCTAGCATCCGCGCGGTTTTGAATTTTGGGGTGTCTGTGGGTGGTTCCGGCTTCAGGGGGTCGGAGTGGAGGTCTTGCAGTGGGAGGTCCTAGGACGCTGGGTGGGGCTCGGTCCCCTCCTCAAAGCTGGAGCCTTTTCTCCTGGAGCCGAGTGGTCAGGGGCTGCCCTCCCCTGGAACACACCTGGTGGGAAGAGCTGGGATCTGCTGGGCGTCGGGGCTGGATGGCGTCAGAGGGAGGTCCTAAGCTGATGGGTGGGGGCTCCATTCCCTCCTCAAAGCTGGAGCCTTTTCTCCTGGAA
>JAJIBD010028666.1:0-10355 GCA_021461705.1 Cryptotis parvus
CCCTCTCTCTCTTCCTTCTCCTACATATTGTGGGTTGCACTACATACACTTAGAAGCAATCATTTGCATATTTTGTCAGTATTTAATGCTCAGTTCTATGTTGGTATCAGACCTTTTGACATTTATTCACACATGTTCCCTTCTCTATCTTACCTAACCTCTGACCCCCACTCGCTTGTGGTAATTTACACATTTGGTAAGATCACCTGGTATATTTATGTCATGCAAATAATTGCAATGATTCTATGTTTCTCTCTTTACTTCTGATTAATTTCACTCAACATGATTCTTTCTATGTCCATTCATTTATAGGCAAATTTCATAACTTCATTTTTCCTGATAGCTGCATAGTATTCCATTGTGTAGATGTACCACAGTTTCTTTATCCAGTCATCAGTTCTCGGGCATACTGGTTGTTTCCAGGTTCTGGCTATTGTGAATAGTGCTGCTACGAAAATAAAAGTGTGGATTGTGTTTCCGCTGTGTGTTTTTGGCTTCCCAGGGTATATTCCCAGGAGTGGTATGACTGGGTCAAAGGGGAGTTCAATTTCTAGTCTTTGTAAGAATGTCCATATTGTTTTCCAGAAAGGTTGTACAAGTAGACATTCCCACCAACAGTGTATGAGAGTCCCCTTTTCCCCGCATCCACGCCAGCACTTGTTGCTTTTACCCTTTTGGATATGGGCCATTCTCTGTGGTGTGAGGTGATATCTCATTGTTGTTTTGATTTACATCTCTCTGATGATTAGTGATGATGAGCATTTTTTCATATGCCTTTTGGCCATTCAGTTTCTTCCTTGTCAAAGTTTCTGATAATCTCTTCTCCCCATTTTCTAATGGGGTTTGCGATTTTTTTCTTATATAGCTGTACCAGTGCCTGATATATCCTGGATATTAACCCCTTATCAGATGGGTATTGGGTGAATATTCTTTCCCATTCTGTGGACTGTCTTTCTATCTTGGTCACTGTTTCTTTCGAGGTGCAGAAGCTCTTCAGTTTCATTTAGTCCCATATGATGTCCTTTTCTTCTCTGATTGCTATGGCAAGTACTTCCATTACTATATTGAATAAAAAGAGGTGAGAGTGGGCAACCTTGTCTTGTCCCTGATCTCAGGGGGGAAGGCTTTCAACTTTCCCCATTGAGAATGATGCTCGCTGTGGGCTTTTGGTGGATGGCTGTAACTATCTTGAGGAAGCTTCCTTCAATTCCCATTTTCTGGAGGGTTTTAATCATGAGTGGGTGCTGTATATTGTCAAATGCTTTTTCTGCATCTATCGATAGGACCATATGGTTTTTATTTTTTTCTCTTATTGATGTGATGTATTATGTTGATTGATTTGCGAATGTTGAACCATCCTTGCATTCCGGGATGAATCCTACTTGGTCATGATGTATGATTTTTTGATGAGTCTTTGGATTCTGTTTGCTAGTATTTTGTTGAAGATCTTAGCATCTGTGGTCCTCAATGAGATTTGTCTGTAATTTTCCATCTTTTTTATTGTCTCTCCCTGCCTTGGGTATCAGGGTGATATGTGCCCCATAAAAGCTGTTTGGGAGTGTTTCTGTTTCTTCTATTTCCTGGAAGAGCTTGAACAGGACTGGCAGTAGGTCCTCCCTTAAAGGTTTGGTAGAATTCACCAGTGCACCCATCTGGACCTGGGCTTTTGTGTTTGGGCAGACTTTTAATTACTGTTTCAATTTCCCTGATGGTGATAGGCTTATTTAGGTATTGGAGGTCTTCTTGTTTCAATCGTCGGAGGTTATAGGACTTCAGGAATTCATTCATTTCTTCTATGTTCTCATGTTTTGTGGCATACAGGTTCTCAAAATAACCTCTGATGATCTTTTGGATTTCTGTTTTTTCTGCTGTGATGTCACCATTTTCATTTCTGATTCTGTTTATTTGGGTTCTCTCTTTCCCTGTCCTTACAAGTCTTGCCAGTGGCTTGTCGATCTTGTTTAATTTTTTCAAAACACCAGCTCTTGGTTTCATTAATCTTAGGGATTGTTTTTTTGGTTTCCAGCTCGTTGATTTCGTCCCTAAGTTTCACCTATTTCCTTCCATCTGCCTGGGTTGGGCTTCCCTTGTTGGTCTTTTTCTAATATTTTCAGCTGTGAGGTCAGGTTTTTTATATGGGCCCTTTCTTCTTTCCTGATGAATGCTTGTGGAGCTATGAACTTTCCTCTTAACACAGCTTTTGCTGTGTCCCACAAGTTCTGATAGTTGGTATCTTCATTGCCATTTGTTTCTAGGCATCTTTGGATTTCCTGTTTGATTTCTTCTATGACACATTTGTTGTTCATCAGAGAGCTGTTTAGTTTCCAGGTGTTTGGTTTAGCTCCATGCTTCTGTGTATAGTTCATTACTATTTTCAGTGCATCGTGATCTGAAAAGATAGTCGACACAATTTCAATCTTTTTTATTTTGTTGAGGTATGCTTTGTGGCTCAGTATATGGTCTATCTGGAGTATGTTCCATGTGCACTCGAAAAAATGTGTATTCAGCTTTTTTGGGATGAAAAGCCCTGTATATTTCAACCAGCTCTCTTTCTTCCATTTCTTCCTTCAGTTCCAGTATTTCCCTGGTGAGTTTCAGCCTCGTCGATATATCCATAGCCGATAAGGCAGTGTTGAAGTCTCCGACTATTATTGTGTTACTGTTAATGTCTTCTTTGAGGTCTATTAATAGTGGTTTTAAGTATTTTGCTGGCCCCTCATTTGGTGCATATATGTTTAGTACTGTGATTTCTTCCTGATATACATACCCCTTAATTATTAAGAAATGGTCTTTATTGTCCCTTTTGACCTTTTTCAGCCTGAAATCTATAGTGTCAGATATGAGTATGGTCACACCCGCCTTTTTGGAGGTGTTGTTTGCTGGAGAATGTTCTTCCAGCCTTTGACTTTGAGTCTATATTTGCTCTGGTTATTCAGATGTGTTTCTTGTAGGCAGCAGAATGTTGGATTCAGTTTTTTTAATCCATTTTGCCACCCTGTGTCTCTTAATTGGTGCATTTAGATCGTTGACGTTGGAGCGAGATTATTGTCATTGGATTTTGTGCCATCTTTCTGTTTAAACTTGTTGTGGTTTGGGGTTGTCTTATTTTACAATAGACCCCTCAATCCTTCTTTTTAGAGTTGGTTTTGAGTCTATGAATTTCCTGAGTTGTTGTTTATCCATGAAGTTGTGTATCTTTCCTTCGCATCTGAAAGTAAGTCTAACTGGGTAAAGAATTCTTGGTGAGGCCTGAAGTTCATTGAGTCTTTTCACAATATCCCACCATTGTTTTCAGGCTTGGAGTGTTTCATCTGAGAAGTCTGCTGTAAATCTCAGGGATGCTCCTTTGTATGTGATTTCCTTCTTTGATCTTGCTGCTTTCAGTATTCTATCTCTGTCTATCGTTTTTGTCATTTTAATAAGGATGTGTCTTGGAGTATTCTTATTGGGGTTTCTTTTAGCTGTTATCCTTCAGACCTCCTGTATCTGGGAGCATGCTTTCTTCAGTTCAGGGAACTTGTCAGCGATGATGGCTTTGACAGTTTCTTCTTCATCAGGGTTTTCTTCTTGCCCTTCTGGAACCCCAATGATATGTATGTTGTTCCTTTTGGCTTCATCCCGATTTTCTCTGCTAGTCTGTTCATTGATTGTGAGTCTTTTTTCCATCTTTTGGTGTTGTCTACAGAATCTCTGAACCTTGTCTTCGAGATCACTAATTCTTTCTTCAGTAGCTGTTACTCTGATTTAAAGGCCTTCTTCTGTGTTTTTAGTTCACTTACCTCATTTTTAATATCTGTCATTTCTGCTTGTACTTTGGTCTGAAATTTACTCAATTCTGCTCTCATTTCCTGCTGTACTTTACTGACTTTGTATTCCATTGTTTCTTTTATTTCCTTGTACATCTTTAACAGTTGCTTCCAAAATTCCTTTTCAGAGAGGTTATATAGCTCATCGTTATTGCTAGACTCAGCTGTATTAATAACTTCAATGGTAGAGCTTGAAGGACTTCTGTGTTGCTTTACCATAATGACTATCGTAGATTGAAAATCAGTGTTCTGGGTGACTAGTCAATAAAGTTAGTAGGTGCCTGAATTACTTTTGCAGCTAGGGATGTATAGCAAAGAGTTTAGGGGCCAATGCTCAGTGATATCTCCGGTAGATAGACAATAATTCACGTGGATGCTAGTGCGCCAATGGGATTTTGAATTTTTGGGGTGTCGGTGGGTGGTTCCGGCATCAGGGGTCGGGGTTGAGGTCGTGCATTGGGAGGTCCCTACGACGATGGGTGGGGCTCGGTCCCCTCCTCAAAGCTGGAGCCTTTTTCTCCTGGAGGCGGAGTGGTTCAGGGACTGCCCGCCGCAGGAATGCACCTGGTGGGAAGAGTGCGGGGATCTGCTGGGCGTCGGGACTGGATGGAGTCAGAGGGAGGTCCTACGATGATGGGTGGGGCTCGGTCTCCTCCCTCAAAGTTGAAGCCTTTTCTCCTGGAGGCGGAGTGGCTCAAGGGCTCCCTGCTGCGGGAATGCACCTGGTGGGAAGAGTGCGGGGATCTGCTGGGTGTCGGGGCTGGATGGCGTCAGAGGGAGGTCCTATGACGATGGGTGGGGCTCAGTCCCTCCCTCAAAGCTGGAGCCTTTTCTCCTGGAGCGGAGTGGCTCAGGGGCTGCCTGCCACGGGACGCACCTGGTAGAAAGAGCGTGGGGATCTTTCACTGCATTCTTGACACAACACACAGAATATAATTCAAACATTTATAATTTTGAAACATCCCTGTTAAGAAAGATTTTACAAAGTGAAATTTACCATGGTCATACTGTGGTCATTGTATCAATATAATGAAGAAAATTATCCCAGTATTAATATTAAATTTACTTCTATTCTAACAAAACATAGCAAGATGTCACTAAAATGTTATTATCTGCTCTAAAGCTTATGTATATAATAATAAAATACTATATGTTTAAATAAATTAATCCAAAGAATACTAGTTTTGTAGCAGTTCATTTACTCTGATGGATATTAAAAGCAGTGCAATAAAACAAATTATTTTTTACTATTATAGACCTAGCAGATCAGCAAAATCAGTGATGTAATAAATGTCAAAAACAAACATATTTTATAAAAATAACAGAAATTATTCTCTATAAGACTAAAACAAAATTTAAATGAAATAGCTATATCTAGAAAGAAAATGATGAAAAATTATATGAGAATATCTCCATATCTGACACTGTGGAAGACTTTATAAAATTATGAACAATCATGGTTAAATGAGGAATCATTAACCCAAAATAATAATTTAAGTCCAATAAATTAGAGTTGACTCCACCCAGAAGTTAATGGGTAGTCAACATACTAGAAAGACATAAGCAATTTATAAATCCAAGAATATATTTGTCTAGAATACATAAAGAGTTCATTCAAACAAGTATAGAAGATCCATCATAAAATGGCTAAATACCATGAATAATTAAAATTTATAAATGAATTTCCAGTATATTGATAAATGTATATTCTGATAAACAGAGAAATTAATATCATTTTATTTATAAATTGCTCTATTTATTGAAATTATTGTCAATGAGAGATAGTACAGCAAGTTAGGCAATCGTGCACAAAGCTGATCCAAGTTTGATCACCTGCAGAAATATGTTTCCATACAATCCACTAGGAGTGTTCCCTGAACACAGATCCCAGAGTAAAAAACATGTGTACTGCAGTCTATGAGGTCCCCAAAACCAAAAATATATTTTTAAATAGTTTTTAATACAGAGTCATCAGTTTGACAGATTCAGTAATTCCAACAATATTAATAACTTAAGAGAATTTAGAAACAGTGACCAAGATACAAAGACAGTTAACAGAAAGGTAAAGAATATTCCCCTATATCCATCTGATAAGGGGTTAATATCCAGAAGTAAAGAGCCAACCCCATCAGAAAATGGGGAGAAAAAATGAACAGAAACTTAAACAAGGAAGAAATTTGAATGGCCAAAAGACATATGAAAAGGTGTTCATCATCATTAATCATCAGAGAGATGCAAATCAAAACAACAATGAGATATTATCTCACACTACAGAGACTGGCACATATCCAAAAGAGCAAGGACAATAAGTGTTGGCATGGATGCAGGCAGAAAGGGACTCACATCCACTGTTGTTGGGATTGTCAACTGGTACAGCCTTTGTGGAAAACAATATGGATATTCCTCCAAAGACTAGAAATTGAGCTCCCCATTTTACCCAGCAATATCACTTCAGGAATATACCCTTTGAGACCAAAAACACACAGTGGAAACACCATCTACACATCTATGTTCATAGTAGCACTATTCACAATAGCCAGAATCTGGAAACAACCAGAGTGCTCAAAAACAGATGACTGGATAAAGAAACTTGGTACATCTACACAATGCAAATACTATGCAGCTCTTAGGAAAAACAAAATTATAAAATTTACGTATAAATGGATGGACATAAAGAGGATCATGCTGAGTGAAATTAGCCCGAGGGGAAAAGGACAGATACAGAATGACTGCATTTATTTGCAGGATATAAAGAATAGCAGGATAAAAAACCCCAAGGCCAGACAAAACATGAATAAGGAGGTCTTAGTCGGTGGGTAGAACCTACTGCAAATGTTTAGGAGTGAGAGGTTAGGTAATACAGAGAAATGAACAGTGTACTAGTAATTATGGTAAATAATAACACGAGGGTAATATTGAGCTTTGACAGTAGGTGAAAGGATATACATGATAACCTCTAAATATATGTATTGTAAGCCACAATGTATAAAAGAAGGGAGAGAGAGAATTGAAAATTGCCTTCCATAGACACAGGCTCGGGAGCCAGACAATCAGGGGATACTGGTGGTGGAAAACGGGCAGTAGTGAAGGGATAGGTGCTGGAACATTATATGACCGAAACCCAGATATGAACACTTTTGTAACTGTATCTTTTAATTTGGCCTGCCACCCCAGCAGAGCCTCATGAAGTCAGATGACCCCCACTCCATGAGGGCCACCATTTTCCACATCTGAACTCCCTCTCATCAGAACCCCACCCAAAGAAGAGCTGATCACAGCCCAGCTCATCAAGACCCACCCTGCAGCAGTCTTTTTCAAGTCCACCCAGGTATACTGATCCAGAGACTCACAGACATGGGGCAAAGCTCCTACCAGCTCTCCCTGTGCCCAGCTGCTCACGAGGCACCCATGAGGGATGGTAGGTTCTAGTCCCTGGCCTGCCACCCCAGCAGAGCCTCACAAGAAGCCAACAGACCCCCCACTCCATGAAGGCCACTATTTTCCACATCCGGACTCCCCTTTCATCAGAACTCCACCCAGCAGAAGAGCTGATCACAGCCCGGCTCGTGTGGCCGCTTGCAGCCAGACAGTTCATCAATAAATGCTGGAGATCGTAGGTGACTACATGAGTATGCCACCCGCACGGCAGAGCCTGGCAAGCTACCTGTGTTGTATTTGATATGCTAAATACCAGTAACAATTATAGTCCTCATTCCCATGACCTGATGGAATGGTTTGAGGCTCTTTATGTTCATGGAACAAGCAGATGCCCTTGGGATCTACTAGCATGAGACAGGACATATGGAGATGTCACTGGTTCCGCTTCGAGCAAATTGATTATGAACAGGAAGACAAGTGATACAAGTGATCTCTTACAGTGGTATAAAATATTCTTAAAAATATTATGTATTGCAATCCACAATATCTAAGAGAAAGAAAAGAGAGAGGGAGAGAGAAAAGAGATAAATAACTTGCCATGGAGGCAGGCTATGGGAGTGGGGAGGGAATTGGGGACATTGGTGGTGGGAAATGGGCACTGGTGGAGGGCGGGGTGCTGGAACACTATGTGACCGAAACCTCCAAACACAAACAACGTTGTAATTGTAACAAACAAATAAACAGACAAACAAACAAACAAATAAATAAATAAATAAGTAGACAGAAAGACAGAGAGACAGACAGACAGACAGATAGACAAATAGACAGATAGACAGATAGACAGATAGACAGATAGACAGACCAGACAGGCAGGCAGGCAGACAGACAGACATACAGGCAGGCAGGCAGGCAAACAGACAGGCAGGCAGACAGGCAGGCAGGCTGACAGACAGACAGACAGACAGACAGACAGACAGGCAGGCAGGCAGGCAGGCAGACAGGCAGGCAGTCAAGCAGGCAGGTAGACAGAGAGACAGACAGGCAGACAGACAGACAGACAGGCAGGCAGATAGACAGACAGATATACAGATAAACAGATAGATAGATAGATGGATGGATGGATGGATGGATGGATGGATGGATGGATGGATGGATGGATGGATGGGCGGACGGACGGATGGATGGATGGATGGATGGATGGATAGATAGATAGATGGATAGATAGATAGATAGATAGATAGATAGATAGATAGATAGATAGATAGATAGATAGATAGATAGAGATAGATAGATAGATATAGATAGATAGATAGATAGATAGATAGATAGATAGATAGATAGATAGATAGATAGATAGCGGACAGACTGGACAGACTGACGGACGGATGGGCCGGATGGAGCGGATGGACGGATGGATGGATGGATGGATGGATGGATGGATGGATGGATGGATGGATAGATAGAACAAGATTCTTTTTCAGCCAAAAAAGAAACTTACTTTTATGCACTTGAACACTAACTAGTCTAACACTTGAAAATTTTGGAATAATTTAGCATCATGCTTGAATAACTAAGTGATATGGAATGATGTAGTGATCTATAGAATTATCTTGGTAATCAGTAGTCCCAAAGAAAGTTATGTATAGATCATAAGGGACCTTATAGATCCCATGTAGGGGAACTTCATCATCTTCATCACAGTTTTCTTTAAGAATCTTTGATGATTGTCACTAGACAAACTATTCAAAATAGAGCAGAGACAGAGTAAAGCACATTGCAATACTTAAAAGCAAAGAATTGATTTGTATGGTCAAAGCATAATAATATATTTTTATGGGTAAATGTATTTGATCCACATACAACTGTGCTTAGAGCTTACTCCTAGGTCTGTGCTCAAGGATCACTGTTGGTTGTGCTTGTTTGATGTGTGTGGTGCAAAGGATCCAAATACCTCATGGCCTATACCATCTCTCCAGTCCAATAGTATTTTATTAAATTAAAAAATACAATGGCTAGTTTTAAAATATACAATTGTGTTTAAACACACTGAAAATTTCAAGATTTAAGGACACTAAACACCACTGTTACAGTACACTGTTTCCCAGAGCCTCTGCATCTTGCCTGGAGTTACCTCCTGCAGGCCACTTGTAGATAAGGGGTAGAAAAAAGTTTGATATGTGGCAGTATATTTTACCATGTATTCTTTCACTACCTTTCAATCAAATATCTGGGTAAAATTTTGATCCTCAAAACATAATTATAGTTATCCCTTGAAAATTGATCTTTGGAGTTCCTTGCCCTCATATCTTACCGATGAAGATGCAAATGCACTGATGGTCACTTTCTTTATTGTCAGCACTCTGTATTCCTGGATTTTGCAATCTGCAATTGATTAAGTCATTAATACAATAGAGAACAATTGAAAAAATCACAAGTCGCAGGTCAAAGTCATATTGTTCAATAATAATCTGTATGCACAAATAGTGATAGGGTAGTTAGGCTTGAAAACTTAACTAGGGTATCAATGATGGAGAGAAGAAAAATGTCACCATTGAGAAAAAATAAAAAACAATTTAAAAATAACAATCTACTCAAAATTTATGGTCATTGTAGTGTAAGAATTAGGCAATTAATTCAACTGAGTTTTATGTACTTGAAATCTAATAAAAAACATACAATGTTATTGCCTTGCTTTATAGTAGCTTTATAATGAAAACTCACTATATGAATTAAAATGGTCAAAGCAAAACATAAAATTGTTTTTAAAAATGTAGATCAAAACCTGTTACCAACTGTTACTGGAATATATAAATATAGGTGATATTTATATCTAATGACCATTTATTCTTCATCAGTCATGTCTGCTATTGGGCTACACTGGCACGTTATAGGGTCAAATGGAAATGTTACTGGCGCCCACTTGTGCAAATCGACGAATAACTGGATATCAAGTGATCAAGTGATCAAGTGATCAGTCATGTCTATGTGATTGTTAATTTACAAAAAATACTACATTTTTCAATAAGTGAGAACAAAATGATTTTCATTTTACAAGCAGCAAACATCATACCTCTCACTTTGGCATATAAATAATACACACATTGTATAATTTTAATTTAATATTTTTATTAAACCACAGTGAGATATATAACTACAAAGATGTTCATATTT
>JAJIBD010028667.1:0-38087 GCA_021461705.1 Cryptotis parvus
TGGAATGCCTTCAAAGGCATTGAAGAAATAGCGAAAAAGACAAAAAAAACCTCTGGCTCCGGGCACATATCTTCAACTCCACCATTTTCCTGCATTAACATATGCCTCAGAGACCTGGGCCCTAAGAAAGTAGGATGAACTAGAAGAAAAGATAAACATATGGGACTACATGCTTCTGCACCTCAAAAGAAACAGTGACTAAGATACAAAAGCAGTCCACAGAATGGGAAAGAATATTCACCCAATACCCATCTGACAAGGGGTTAATATCCAGGATATATCAGGCACTGGTAGAACTTTACAAGAAGAAAACAAACAACCCCATCAAAAAATGGGGAGAAGAAATGAACAGAAACTTCAGCAAGGAAGAAATTCGAATGGCCAAAAAACATATGAAAAAATGCTCATCATCACTAATCATCAGAGAGATGCAAATCAAAACAACAATGAGATACCACTTTACACCACAGAGACTGGCACATATTCAAAAGAGCAAGAACAACAAGTGCTGGCGTGGATGTGGGGAAAAGGGGACACTCATCCATTGTTGGTGGGAATGCCGGCTGGTACAGCCTTTCTGGAAAACAATATGGACTTTCCTCCAAAGACTAGAAATTGAACTCCCATTTGACCCAGCCATACCACTCCTGGGAATCTACTCTGGGAAACCAAAAATACGCAGCGGAAACACCATCCCTACTTTTATGTTCATAGCAGCATTATTCACAATAGCCAGAATCTGGAAGCAACCAGAGTGCCCGAAAATCGATGACTGGATAAAGAAGCTTTGGTACATCTACACAATGGAATACTATGCAGCTGTTAGGAAAGATGAAGTTATAAAATTTGCCTATAAATGGATGGACATGGAGAAGATTATGTTGAGCGAAATTAGCCAGAAGGAGAGAGACAGATACAGAATGACTGCATTTATTTGCATGGCATAAAAATATATGTACATATTATGATACCAATATCCAAGGTCAAGTGAAGCATATATCGGGAGGTCTTGTCAAAGGTGGAAATTATCATAAACGTGTGGGAGTCAGAGTTTAGGAGAGACAGAAAATGGAACAGGGTGCTAATAATTGTCGAGGGTACTAATGCCAACCTAGCACTGAACATGAAATAGAGGCAAAAGGATTCACATGACAACCTTTTAATGTATGTTCTGTAATCCATAGTCTAGAAGGGAAGGAAAAGAGAAAGAGAGAGAAAGGCAAAGAAATAAAGAACCTGCCATGGAGCAGGGCTGGGTTAGGGGAGGGAACCGGGGATGTTGTTAGTGGGAGATGGGCACTGGTGGAGGGACGGGTGCTGAAACACTGTATGACCAAAACCCAAACATGAACTTTTTAATTGTATATCTCTTTATTTGTATGGAGATGGGCACTGGTGGAGGGACGGGTGCTGAAACACTGTATGACCAAAACCCTAACATGAACTTTTTAATTGTATATCTTTTTATTTGTATATCTCACGGTGGTATAATAAAATACTTTAAAAAAAAAAAAAGAAAGCAGGATGAGAATGCTATTCGGGTCTCTCAGAGAGGAATCAAAAGAGCTATGCCTGGAATATCACACATCACTTAAGTGAGAGAAGGAATCCAGAGCTCCGACCTCCATCACTATTCCAGAATCAGGGACACTGTCTTGTTTGCCAAAGCATCTAAAATCAGATGGGCTGGACATGTAATGTGATTTGGAGACGACCACTGGACTAGAGCCATTACCAACTGGATCCCACGGGATGTCAAAAGATCACATAGCCGCCCACCTACAAGATGGTCAGACTTCTTTGTCAAGACCCTGAAGGAATCGTTTGAGGCTCTTCATATTCCTGAATCAACCAGATGCTATTGGGCTACACTGGCACGTGATAGGGTCCAATGGAAATGTTACTGGCGCCCACTCAAGCAAATCGATGAATAACGGGATTCCAGTGATCAAGTGAAGATGAAATGAAAAACTCAATGAGTGCCCTCAACAGTAGAATGACAACAGCTAAAGACAGAATCAGTGAACTTGAAGATAAAATGCAGATAGTACTAAGGCAAATAGGGAAAAGGATCACAAAATAGCACAATGCTTGCTCTTCTGACAGCTGTATTCAACTAGAAAGAAACTCTGTATGTGTGGGGGAGGGTGAGTGTGGGTGTGTGTAAGTCAGTGAGTGGGGTCAGAGATGGAGGGGGTTCACACCCACAGGTGCTGTGGATGCAGGGTAGAACTACTCAGCAGTGCTTGGGGGTCATGCAGTGCTTAAGATAGAACCTGGGCCAGCTGCATGCAGAGCAGACACTCCAACCCTCTGAGCCAGCTCCCAGCCTAAGACAATAATTTTCAATTGCTGGTCCATGGCAGGGAGGGATCCCTCAGCACAGACCAGAAGTAAGCCATCAGCACAGCTGGGCAGTGCCCCGCAAAATCAAATAATAATAAATTGTACAACTGAAAGTCAATAATCCATAACTTTTAATTCATGGTGATTCAATAAAACTTTTTATTTTTTTAATAAATTATTTTATTTTATTTTTGGGTCACACCCAGCAATGCTCATGAGTTTCTCCTGGCTCTTCACTCAGGAATTACTCCCTGGTGGTGTTTGGGGGGACCATATGGGCTGCCGGGGATTGAACCCGGTCGGCTGCATGCAAGGCAAATGCTCTACCTGCTGTGCTGTAGCTCCGGCCCCTCAATAAAACTTTTTAAAATACAACTATAGTAATAACAGTGAGAGATTAAAATAGGTAAAGATACTTCTTCCTTTCCTGAGCACATTTCTCTCACCTCAATGTTAAGACCACTCCTGAGGTCAAGAGATCCCTTAGACAGTGAGGCTATTTCATATTTATTTTAAATTCTACCCATCTATTTTCTGATGTCTACTAACCTGCTCTTTGATTATTTTCCTTCACCTTTTTGTGTCTTGTAGTAGACACAAAATGTCCTGGTACTTCTTTCATTTTCTTTCTGGAATTCTGTACATCCATGTTGACAAATATAAATATAACAGGAGTCATGTATGTCAGTCTAAAGGAAAGCCAGAGTTAAAAATTAGTGTACCGGACCACAGAGACTGGCACATATCCAAAAGAGCAAGAAAATCAAGTGCTGGCATGGATGCGGGGAAAAGTGGACTCTCATCCATTGTTGGTGGGAATGTTGACAGGTACAGCCTTTGCAGGAATATGGACATTCCTGTAAAGACTAGAAATTGAACTCATATATACATATATATACATATTATGGCCCGCCATCCCATCAGAGTCTCGCAAGAAGCCAGAGGAACCCCACACCATGAGGGTCACCATTTTCCGCATCTGGACTCCCCCTCTCCTCAGAGCTCCACCCAGCAGAAAAGCTGATCACAGCTCAGCTCACAGTTCACAAATATCGCTCTATGGGGCCGGAGGCGACAGCCCAGCGGGTAGGGCATTTGCCTTGCATGCGGCCGGCCCATGCCGGCCTGGGTTCAATCCCCGGCATCCCATATGGTCCCCTGAGCACCGCCAGGAGTAATTCCTGAGTGCAGAGCCAGGAGTAACCTCTGAACATCGCCGGGTGTGACCCAAAAAGCAAAAAAAAAAAAAAATAAAAATAAGTGCTCGAGTTTTGAGGTGACTACAAGAGTATCCCACCCACACAGCAGAGCCTGGCAAGCTACCCGTGTTGTATTTTACATGCCAAATACCAGTAACAATTATAGATCTCATTCCCATGACTTGAAGTAATGGTTTGAGGCTCTTTATGTTCCCGGAGCGGTCAGATGCCCTTGGGCTATCTCACATGTGACAGGACATATTAAGTGTTACTGGTGCCCGCTTGAGTAAATCGATGATCTATGGGAAGTCAAGTGATCAAGTGAAGTTATAGATACTATGATACTAAAATCCAAGGTCAGGCAAAACGTAGATCAGAATGTCTTATCAAAGGTGGAAATTACCACAAACGTGTGGGAGCAGAGGTTAGGTAAGACAGAGAAGGGAATAGTGTGCCAATAATTGTTGAAAGTGCTATTACCACATAGAAACTAGCATTAAATACAGGCAAAAAGATACACATGATAACCTCTAAGTATATGTATTACAATCCAAAATATGTAAGAGAAGGAAGAGAGAAAGAGAGAGAGAGAGAGAGAGAGAGAGAGAGAGAGAGAGAGAGAGAGAGAGAGAGAAAAGAGATGGAGAACCTGCCACAGAGGCAGGCTAGGAGGGGGGAGGAAATCGGGGACATTGGTGGTAGGGAAATGGGCACTGGTGGAGGGATAGGTGCTGGAATACTGTAAACCCAAACATGAACATTTTTGTAATTGTTAAAAAAATAAAACAAAAATACTGAAAAAAAATTAGTGTACCAGAGTCAGGGTTGGGCTACCTCCCCACAACTTCGTTCTTCAGGAATGCTGACAATCATGCCCATGAACTGCCTCAGATGCCAAATAATCTCATCCATTGGCCATACTCCAGAGATCATAAATCTCAAAAGAGATCAACAAGGGCCAGAGCGATAGCCCAGCGGGTAGGGCGTTTGCCTTGCAGGCGGTTGGCCCCTGCCGGCCTGGGTTCGATCCCGGCATCCCATATGGTCCCCCGAGCACCGCCAGGAGTAATTCCTGAGTGCAGAGCCAGGAGAAACCCCTGAGCATTGCCGGGTGTTACACAAAAAGCAAAAAAAGAAAAAAAAAGAGAGATCAACAAGGGGGCAGATACTTCTCCTCCACCAAGTTCAGTCAACTGGGACATTCCAAAGGGGGACAGACTGGGTCTGGCCCAACCCATCAGAGCCTAATCAGCTATAAACCTCCACACTCCACAGTCACTGCCATGTTAAAGACCTGATTTTACTGCTCAAACGAGCTCCACCCAAAAATTAAGCCACTAAAAATTCAGGTATGTGGGTTTTGTGACTGAAATCTTCAGGTTTTTATGGAGTCAGGGATGGGCCACCTCCCCCCCATTTCTGTACTTCAGAAAGATTGGCAACTATGCCCATGTCCCAAAGCAACCACCAAATTAAAAATTTAACTTCAACTTTACCACTCCATTAAATATTTTGGCATTCCTGGGGCTGGAGAGATAGCACAGAGGGTAGGGCATTTTTCTTGCATGTGGCTGACCCGAGTTTGATCCCCAGCATCCCTTATGATCTCCCGAGCACCACAGGAGTAATTCCTGAGTGCAGAGCCAGGAGTAACCCCTGAGCATTGCCAGGTGTGACCCAAAAAAGAAAAAAAAGATTTTGGAATTCCTGCAGCGCGTGGCTACTATAATACTGATACACCATCATTATGAGAACTATGATAAACAATATAAAGTAAATTAATTAGTGCCACTAAGGGAGCAGGTGTAGGGGGTAGACAGGAAATTGGGGACCTTATTGGTGGTCAGGGCATATTGCTGGAACTGGTGTTGAAATACTGAATACCTGAAACAACTGTAATGTGAACAACTTTACAATTTATGTTTAAATAAAGGTTAAAAAATAGTATATGTAGAAAACTTAAACTAATATATTTAAAATGGTATCAGCTGGTCATCAATAATCACTCTATGCATATTTTGCCTTGCTGTGTTTTTGGTTCTACATCACCCCAACCTGCTCAGGAGTTACTCCAGGCTCAGTGGTTGGGTCAGGGAGGAAGGGCACTGTACCAATAGTCAACATTACACCAGAGGGAACAAAGGGCACAGACCAGTTACAGACTTGCTAAACACTATTATAACTAAATGGCTAATGGAATTATCCATTAAATATCATAATCACAATATATATTGTCATATCATCAGATATACTACATACACTTGAAGAGATGTGGCCCACTGACAGCAATTTCTATCTTCATTGTCTGTTGCAGGACTCCTCTAAGAATCTCTGCATCTGCCCTGGATTGCCTCCTGCAGGTCATTTCATAGATAGGGGGGTAGGCTAAATGTGGCAGTTTATCTGACCATGTATTCTGTACTGGCTGGTATAAATATTCTCTCATGCTACCACAATCATCATGGGACTAGCTAGATCTTACCAGCATATTTGCCTGGCCACGCTGGATCTCTAAGTAATTAGACCAAAGAGAAATGCTGTTTGCCTCCAAGCAAGCAAGCATGGCTCCCTGATAACTCAAAGGCAACTAAAATACAAAACTACCGTGAAGTAGAGGAGACTCTTGTGAAGGCTTGGAGAAATATTTAACTGGCATTAGTATTAGTCTTTGGTACAGAGACATGCCATCTCAGAAACCCCCTTCTCTACCCTATTAGGCATTTCCAGGCAGATCTTGGCTCAAAACATCAGCATATAATAGAGCCTAGGTGAGGTGCTGGGAGAAATTACCTAAGGGCATTTGACCCTTCCTGCTTCCCATAATAGTGGGAGGTCTGAGTTGCAGGGGTATAAAACCAGCCTGCTTCCCCCCCTCTCTATTTCTCTCTCTCTCTCTCTCTCTCTCTCTCTCTCTCTCTCGACTCCCCTTTTTGGGATCTCGCTTTGTGAGCTTGCACCCTTCTTGGGAGCCTTGTCTTTTTCTCCTTTTTTACAGGGCCTTAACATGTGGTGGCCACCATCTTGGCCTACACATGTCTGGGGTTCTAGCTGGGAATCCTAAGCACAGGGTTTCTCCTATTGCTGACTTGTATGCCTGAACCTGTGATAAGTAAAGTCTTTTTAAAACTGCATCGGATTCCTGCGTCTTCATCCATTCCCGCCGGCTTTGGAGGTAGAAGGGAACTTCGCTTCCTGGCACTGTCGGGAACCCCGGCGGTGATTCCCGACAATTGTCTATGCACCAACATCCACATACAAGGAAGAAGAAACTGATAAATTCTACATGGAACTGGAGGAGTTCTATAAAAAGATCACACCTTCTACAAGATCGTAGTTGGTGATTTTAATGCCAAGATAGGACTGAGAAGATCAGCCAAAGAATTCCACATCGGGACCCATGGCCTAGAATGGAATGAACAGGGTGAGAGACTATCTGAGTTCATCATGTCCACCAAGGCCATTCATGGGAACTTACAGTTCCAGAAGACTGAATCTAAATGTTGGACATGGGAATCTCCTAGTGGACAGTTCCACAATGAAATTGACCACATCATATACAATCGACAGTTTTACCTGACGGATGTTGCTGTCGTCCCAAAATCCCAAATAGGATCGAACCACCATCTCCTTGGTACAAAATTCTACTTCACGCAACAGGGAGTAAAGGCAGGAAAGTTTAAGAAGAGAACTCCCAAAATGACGACCAACCAACTCTTTGGCACCATTGTGGAAACATGGAAAGATACCATCATTGACAACATGGATGAAGAATACAACCTACTGGTTCAGCACCTCCATGTTTGTGCGGAAAATGCTGAGAGAGAGAGAGAGAGAGAGAAGGACACCTGTCTTCAAAACTCTTGAGCTCATTCACCAATGAGGCAAGGTGTGAGACTCAGACAACCGAACGCTAATGTCTAAGCTTGCAAGGCAGTGCAGAGAAGCAATAAAGAAAGACCTCAAAGAGAGAAGAGCAGCAATACTGGCCAATGCAGCAGAAGCCAGGAAAAGCATTCACAATGCCCGCCTGTCCTATGCCAAATATAAGACCAAGATGACTGCCCTCCAACATCCTGATGGATCTATCACATCTTCCAGAAAGGCAATGGAGAAGACTCTCTGTGACTTATACTCAGATCTCTTTGATAGCCATGTCCACCTGACCACATACCAAATTCTGCAGGATGGATATGTCATTCCCAACATTCTCCCTTCTGGGCCGGAGCGATAGTCCAGCAGGTAGGGCATTTGCCTTGCACGTGGCCGGCCTGTGCTGGCACAGGTTCCATCCCCGGCATTCCATATGGTTCCCTGAGCACCGCCAGGAGTAATTCCTGAGTGCAGAGCCAGGAGAAAACCCTGAGCATTGCTGGGTGTGACCCCAAAAAAGCCAAAAAAAAAAAAAAAACAACATTCTCCTTTCTGAAATCCAACATGCCATTTCATTGGTAAAGAAGCCAACAGCACCAGGCCCAGACAAAGTCAGACCCGAACACCTGAAGAATCTGCCATCAGTACTCATCAATACACTGGCTCGGCTCTTCACACGCTACCTGTCTGAATGCAAGGTGCCCTCTCAATGGAAAACCAGCAGAACAGTTCTACTGTTCAAGAAGGGAGACATTCATGACATTGGCAACTATCGCCCCATCTTCCTGTTGACCGTCATCTACAAGCTGTTCACTTGAGTCATCCTGAACAGGATTTGCTGAACATTAGATGAAAGATGACCATTCTATCACTGTATCACTATCTTCCCATTGTTCATCAATTTGCTCGAGTGGGCACCAGTAACATCTCCATACGTCCTGTCACAAGCAAGTGTAACAAGTCCTGTCACAAGCTGGCTTCCCTAAAAGGATTCAGCACAATCAACCATATTCACCACGGTAACCAAGCTCACCTTATATTGGTGTATATAAGGGGACTGACTTTAAGCCCCTGGTCCTTTTCCCCTTCTTTTGGGTAGGACTCCTCTTGGGTGAGATCCTCTCTCTTTGGTGGGAGACTTAGGCTCTCTTGTATGGCTTAAGTTCTGGCCAGAGCTAGAGTTCGTTCATTATATTGAATTGCAGTGGCAGAGCTTTTGTACTATTAAAAGCCTTTTTGGGCTTGCAGACGGCTCAGGAGGCGGGAGCCTGGCTCGCGCCGGGCCTCAGCTGACTATGGAACCCCGAGGAGGGCAGATGGGCTTTGGGGAGTGGCCCGTCGCCTCCGGGGGGTCCCGGAAGCAGCCGGATGGGACTCGTCCAGCACACTGGCCACCATTTTCATTGTCCGGGCGCTGGGAAAATGCCCCACGACCAGAGGACCAGCAAAACCAGTTCGAGCCCAGGTAGGCGGCTCCAAGAGGCGGGAAGCACTGGGAAGTCGTCAGATGGAGGCATGGTCACCCCTTCCCCCTCCATCGTGAGGAGCCCGGTTTCCCGCCCGGAGCTGCTGACGGGCCAGCATCCAGAGTCTTGCAGACGGCTCAGGAGGCGGGAGCCTGGCTCGCGCCGGGCCTCAGCTGACTATGGAACCCCGAGGAGGGCAGATGGGCTTTGGAAGTGGGCCGTCGCCGCCCCGGGGGTCCCGGAAGCAGCTGGATGGGACTCGTCCAGCACACTGGCCACCATTTTCATTGTCCGGGCGCTGGGAAAATGCACCACGACCAGAGGACCAGCAAAACCAGTTCGAGCCCAGGTAGGCGGCTCCAAGAGGCGGGAAGCACTGGGAAGTCGTCAGATGGAGGCGTGGTCACCCCTTCCCCCTCCATCGTGACGAGCCCGGTTTCCCGCCCCGGAGCTGCTGACGGGCCGGCATCCAGAGTCTTGCAGACGGCTCGGGAGGCGGGAGCCTGGCTCGCGCGCGGGCCTCAGCTGACTATGGAACCCCGAGGAGGGCAGATGGGCTTTGGGAGTGGGCCACGTCACCTCCGGGGGTTCCCGGAAGCAGCCGGATGGGACTCGTCCAGCACACTAGCCACCATTTTCATTGTCCGGGCGCTGGGGAAAATGCCCCACGACCAGAGGACCAGCAAAACCAGTTCGAGCCCAGGTAGGCGGCTCCAAGAGGCAGGAAGCACTGGGAAGTCGTCAGATGGAGGCGTGGTCACCCCTTCCCCCTCCATCGTGAGGAGCCCGGTTTCCCCGCCCCGGAGCTGCTGATGGGCCAGCATCCAGAGTCTTGCAGACGGCTCGGGAGGCGGGAGCCTGGCTCGCGCCGGGCCTCAGCTGACTATGGAACCCCGAGGAGGGCAGATGGGCTTTGGGAGTGGGCCCGTCGCCTCCGGGGGGTCCCGGAAGCAGCCGGATGGGACTCGTCCATCACACTAGCCACCATTTTCATTGTCCGGACGCTGGGAGAATGCCCCACGACCAGAGGACCAGCAAAACCAGTTCGAGCCCAGGTCGCGTGGCGGCTTGCGGCGCGCGGGCCACTAGGGTGGTGAAACGATGATGTTTTTTGGTACACTGCATTCCGCGAACAGCAGGAGGGTTTGCTGAGAGGGAGATATACAGAGGAAGGAGATGACATATAGAGCCCGCCGGGTGGTTGGGATTCGGGAGGGGGGGAGGGAGACGGGACGTTTGTGATGGGAGATGGGTTCGGGTGGAGGGTGCATGTTGGAACCCTGTGGAGCCAGGACTCTACATGAGCATCCTTCAATTAAAAAAAAGGAGAAAAGGTGGAAAAATAAATAAATAAATGAATGTCTGCAGGGCTAGCCACAATGTGTAAAAAGAAGAGGGAGAGAGATGCAGATATAGAGAGAAAGAGAGGAAGCAGGGCTATCGGCTATTAAGACAGCCTGGGGGGTGAGTGGGGGGGTGGGGGTACATTGGTGGTGGAAATGGGGTACTGGTGGAGGGATGGGTGCTGGAATACTGTATTACCAAGAACCAATTGCACCTTTGTAATTGTATGTCTCACGGTGGTATAATAAAGAATTTAAAAAAAAATTAAATCAAAAAAAAAAAAAGCCTTTTGGAACTGCATAGGACTCGTGCGTTTTCATCCTTGCCCCCATTGGCCTCAGAGGTAGAAGAGAACATCTGTCCTGATACCATCGGGGACCCCAGCGGCTTCTCAACATATATTGATGAGTTAAGTATGCTTGATGTATTTATCCCTAATTAATACAAAAGTCCATCCCTAACTCTTGTTATGTTCTTTTATTTTTTGTTTTAATTTTTTTTATTAAATCGAAGCTAAAGGCATCTTCACACCACTGATGAAGTAAATGAAACCAAAGATAAACAAATGGGATTATATAAAATCCCATGGAGCTGGAAGCATCCCATTGAGCTGACCTCCTGGTAAGGTGCTCGGCCAGTCCCTGGCCAAGTCCAACATTGCTCCAAGGCTTTGCTCACATGTGTGGGGGGAGAGACCACGCTGGCCAGACTCGGAGTGGAGATTTGGGCCCTGCCCTTTCCTCAGACTCCATGCCAGCTGCCCCGGAAGAGAGACCCACCCACGCCAGACCCACAACTCAGTTGGTGCGCGGTCGCTTTCCATGCAATATTCTTAGATAATGCTGACTTTAGTATAAGTTCCTTCCCAGGAACTTTCACATTTATACATTGTATACAGTTCTAGACAGATTCTAACTGATACCAGTAAGCCTAGCAAGAAGTCAAAGCAATCCACACATTATGCGGTCAGTCATTCTCAACATCCAGACTATTTGCTCAGAGCTCCATCTGAGAGAAAACCTGATCTTTCCCCTTTAAGTTTCATCAGTAAATGCTCAAGATGAGATCCTTCTACTGAGAGTATACTACCTACACGGCAGATCCTGGCAAGCTACCCGTGTTTTATTTATTTGTTATGCCAAAAACTAGTAACAATTATGGACCTCAATTCCTGAGAATTGTTTGAGGCTCTTCCTGTCCCTGGAGCAAACAGATGCTCTTGGGTTACACTTGCTTGTGACAGTACGTATGGAGACGTTACTGGTGCCCACTTGAGAAAATCGATGAACAATGGGAAGACAGTGATACAGTAATAGAGTGAACCAAGCTCATTGAGGTTTGCAGGGAATTCAAGATGCCGCTTTGTCTCACGTTCATTGATTTAAAGAAAGCCTTTGATTCTGTGGAGACTGAAGCAGTCATCAAAGCCCTAGCCAAACAGGGTGTTCAAACCCAATATATCAAAATCTTTTGTGAGCTGTATTATGGATTCACCAGCAGGATCTCACCATTCTACAAGGAAGTGATCACTGATGTCAAAAGAGGGGTTTGACAGGGTGATACCATTTCACCAAAACTCTTCAGTGCCACCCTCAAGAACATCATGTGACAATTAGAATGGGAAGGAATGGGAGTGAAAATAGACGGTCAACAACCACACCACCTCCGCTTCACTGATGACATTGTTCTAATATCACCAAACATTAGCCAAGTAGCACAGATGCTGGCTGACTTTGACTGAGAATGTGGAAAGATAGGTCTACAGCTGAATCTCAACAAAACAATGTTCATGAAAAATGAAATAGTTCCAGAGGCCCCATTCACTCTCAAGGAACAAACATCTCTGAATGCAGCAGTTATGTGTACCTAGGTCGAGAAGTCAACATGATGAACGACCCAAAACCTGAGTTGTGCAGGAGAAAGAGAGTCGCATGAAATGCCTTCAAGAGCATCGAAGAAATAGCTAAAAGGGGGGCCAGAGAGATAGCCCAGCGGGTAGGGCATTTGCCTTGCATGTGGCCGGCCCATGCCGGCCCGGGTTCGATTCCCGGCATCCCATATAGTCCCCGAGCACCGCCAGGAGTAATTCCTGAGTGCAGAGCCAGGAGTAACCCCTGAGCATTGCCGGGTGTGACCCAAAAAAAGCAAAAAAAAAAAAAAAAAAAGAAAGGAAATAGCTAAAAGGACAAAGAACCTTCGACTCCACCATTCTTCCTGCATTAACATACGCCTCAGAAACCTGGGCCCTACGAAAGCAGGATGAGAATGCTATTTGGGTCTCCCAGAGAGGAATTGAAAGAGCTATGCTTGGAATAGCTCACTCAAGTGAAAGTAGGAATCCGGAGCTCCGACCTCTGTCGACGATCCAGAGTGAGGGATGTTATCTCATTTGCCAAACCATCGAAAATCAGATGGGCTGGACATGTAATGCAATTTCGAGATGACCACTGGACTAGAGCCATTACCAACTGGATCCCACAGGACGTCAAAAGATCATGTGGCTGCCCACCTACAAGATGGTCAGACTTCTTTGTCAAGACCCTGAATGAAAGGTTTGAGGCACTTTGTATTCCTGAAGCAACCAGATGCCATTGGGCTACACTGGCACATGATAGGGTCAAATGAAAATGTTACTGGTACCTACTCGAGCAAATTGATTAATAACGGGATGTCAAGTGATCAAGTGATACTACATAACCATTACATAATGGGATTATCCAGTATATTTCATAATCACAATATATAGACATATTGTCAGATATACACGATATATTCATTATATATGGTGGGATTATCCATTATATATTATAATCACAATATATCTCCACAGATATACAGATATTTCAACAGATACACAGTAAGACATTGTCATAGAACCTACTTCTGGAGAGCCTCTGCCCACTGCTAAGAGCAGGACATGAGCCTGCCTGGATCACATACAAGAAAAGCTTTTCCACAGCCCCATCCTTCAGGGGACATGGCAACTCTGCCTCCCGAGCTCTACCTGGACTAACGTCAAGGCACATAAACAGACCAATCTTATCCCTAATATTGGCTATTGCACAAAGAAAGAAAATAAACACTGAAATTATTCAGTCCACTGCTGACAGAACCGGTTTCAAACTCGTGACACTACTATCTGTTCAAAACCTTGCCCACAGACCATGAGGCTCCCAAGAGGCAAGATGGGTTTTGGGTGTTGACCCATCACCTCTGTAGGGCCTCAGAAACAGCCAGATGAGACTCTCTCACCATAGTAGCTCATCATAACCCCCCCCATAATAGCTCAGTCCGAACCCCACAGCTCATCAGAACCCATGCAAGAGAGATGCTGATCTCAAGACCAGCTCAGAGGAGCTGAGTTCAAGCCCAGGTATGTGGCTCTTGGAGGTGGAAGTCACCGGTGTTCCTGGAGATGGAGCTGGGGTCCCCATTCCCCTCTCTGACCCATCCCAGAGGCCTGGTGGACCCACCCACAAACTGCGCCAGGGCTCTCGCCATGATACAGAGACTCAGATACACAGGGAGAGCTGCCATCCGGCTCTCCCCTAGCTCAGCTGACCATGAGGCTCCCAGGAAGCAAAGTGACAATAGGCGCCATTTTGTGGTCTGGACCCAGTACATCAAACTAGTGGAACCAATGATGTTCTAGAATATATTACAATCTACAATGTGTAGGAAAGGGAAGCAAGAAGGACACAGAGAGAGAGAGGAGGAGAGAGAGAAAGAACAAGGAGATAAAGAACTTGCCATGGAATCAGGCTGGGGGAGGGGGAGGGAGGTGGGGACACTGGTGATGGGAGATGGGCAGGGGTGGAGGGATGGGTGTTAGAACACTGTAGAACTAAATTTCAAACATGAATATCTTGTAATTGTATATCTAACAGTGGTATAAAATATTTTTAAAAAAAACCTTGCCCAGGCACACATACTGCATGAGCACACATGCTACCTGAGCCCATGTGGCCGAGCACATGCGGTGTCCGAGCACGTGTGTTGCCCGCATCTCCCCTCTTGAGATGTGTACTCTCTCTCACTTTCCCTTCTCCTTCCCTTTCCTAAAACCTCCTTAATAAAACCTGTTTTACTTCAAAAAAAACCTTGCCCACAGAGTACTTTGTAAATCAGTGTTATAATAATAATAATAATAATAATAATAATAATAATAATAATAATAATAAACCTTGCCCACAGAAAGCATTCAAACAAGTTTGTGCACTTTTTTTGCCTTTTTTGGGCCACACCCGGCAATGTTCAGGGGTTACTCCTGACTCTGCACTCAGGAATTACTCCTGGCGGTGCTTGGGGCTTTTGGTAGATGGTTTTGACTGTATTGAGAAAGGTTCCTTCAATTCCCATTTTCTGGAGGGTTTTAATCATGAACGGGTGTTGGATCTAGTCAAATACTTTCTCTGCGTCTATTGATATGATCCACATGGTCTTTATTTTTTCTCTTATTGATATTATGTATTATGTTGATTGACTTGCGAATGTTGAACCATCCTTGCATTACTGGGATGAATCCTACTTGGTCATGAAGTATAATCTTGGTGATGAGTCTTTGGATTCTGTTTGCTAGTATTTTGTTGAAGATCTTAGCATCTGTGTTCATCAAGGAGATTGGTCTGTAATTTTCTTTCTTTGTGTTGTCTCTTCCTGCTTTGGGTATCAGGGTGATATGTGCTTCATAGTAGCTGTTTGGGAGTGTTTATGTTTCTTCTATTTCCTGGAAGAGCTTGAAAAGGACAGGCAGTAGGTCCTCCTTAAAGGTTTGATAGAATTCACTAGTAAAACCATCTGGACCTGGGATTTTGTCTTTGGGCAGACTTTTAATTACTGTTTCAATTTCCTCAGTGGTGATAGGCTTATTCAGGTATTGGAGGTCTTCTTGTTCAGTCATGGGAGGTTATAGGACTTCCGGAATTTATCCATTTCTTCTAGGCTCTCATGTTTCATGGCACACTGGTTCTCAAAGTAATCTCTGATGACCTTTTGAATTTCTGTGGTTTCTGTTGTGATGTCACCATTTTTTCTTTTTTTTTCTTTTTTGGGTCACATCTGGCAATGCTCAGGGGTTTCTCCTGGCTCTGAACTCAGGAATTACTCCTGGCGGTGCTCAGGGGACCATATGGGATGCTAGGGATCAAACCCAGCCCGGCATGGGCTGGTTGTGTGCAAGGCAAACACCCTACCCGTTGGGCTATCGCTCCGGACCCCACCATTTTTATTTCTGATTCTGTTTATTTTGGTTCTCTCTTTCCCTGTCCTTACAAGTCTTGCCAGTGGCTAGTCAATTTTGTTTATTTTTTCAAAGAAGCAGTTCTTGATTTCATTAATCTTTTGGATTGTTTTTTGGGTTTCCAGTTCATTTATTTCCTTTCTAAGTTTTATTATTTCCTTCTTTCTGCCTGGGTTGGGCTCCTTTTGTTGGTCTTTTTCTAATATTTTGAACTGTGAAGTCAGGTTATTTATGTGGGCCCTTTCTTCTTTCCTGATGAATGCTTCCAGAGCTACGAACACTCCTCTAACACTGCTTTTGCTGTGTCCCACAAGTTCTTATAGTTGGTGTCTTCATTTTCTTTTTTTTTTTTTTTTTGGTGTCTTCATTTTCGTTGGTTTCCAGGAATCTTTGGATTTCCCGTTTGATTTCTTCTATGACCCATTGGTTGTTTAGCAGTAAGCTGTTCAGTTTCCAGGTGTTTGGTTTGACTCCCTGTTTCTGTGTAGGTTAACTTCCATTTTCAGTGATCAGGTCTGTAAAGATAGTTGACACAATTTCTATCTTTTTATTTTATTGAGGTATGCTTTGTGGCTCAGCATGTGGTCTATCTGAAAAATGTTCCATGCGCACTAGAGAAAAATGTGTATTCAGTTTTTTTGGCATGAAAATCCCTGTATATATCCACTAGCTCTCTTTCTTCCATTTCTTCCTTCAGGGCCAATATTTCCTTGGTGAGTTTCAGTTTTGTCGATCTATCCATAGTTGATAGAGCAGTGTTGAAGTCTCCAACTATTATTGTGCTACTGTTAATGTCTTCTTTGAGATCTATTAGCAGTTTTTTTAAGTAAACAAATGCATTTTTTCAGTTTCACATCACACCCAGCAGTGCTCCTGGTTTACTCCTTGCTCTGACCTCAAAGATCACTCCTGGCTGGACTCAGGGGTCTACACAGGATGCTGGGTATTGAGTTGGGGTTGGCAGCATACAAAGCAAGTGCCCTCCCTGCTGTTCTATCACATCAACCCCCCCAACAGCAAATCTAATTCAACATTTCAAACCTCTCTGCTTCTGGAACACTAGCTCTTCTTGAGAACTCTGTAAGGACCTTGGGATACCTGTAACTTCCCCTTAATGTCCAGAGATATTAGTGTCCTTAATGCCAGGTCACTTGGCCTTCCCAAGGAATCTGGAACCAGCACTTTTGTTTGGATTCTTCTAACAGCCTTCTAAATGGGAGTCTTTCCACAATTCAGGAAGATTAAAAGGTATCATCTCATCATTGCTTCCATTTCAATCTCGTGGCTTTCTCCATACATATTGTATCATTAGATGCATGGAGTGACCTTTCTCCCTACTGCCCTGATAACCAATTCTGAGCAAGTGCAATAGGCAGACTCACTGGCAGTCAGTGGCTCGCTTTCTGCTCCCTGGGTTTTCTAGTGGCAGGGTGAAATGACTTTGTTTTGTGTGACTATTCACCTGCCTGTGTCAATCCCTGAGTCTGTGTTGTAATATTCTCCTCATAAGGATCATAGGATATGGAAATAAAGCCCATGCCATGGGCTGGTAAACTCAACACCACCAAATGGACCACTATTTAAATTACTGTATAGATTTCATACAATCCCCATCAAAATCCTGAAATCATTCTTTAAGAAATTAGAATGGCCATTGATAAAATCTGTATGGCGCCACAAAACACCCTGAACAATCAAAGCTATTCCCAAAAAAAATAAAGAACTGGGAGGGATAGAGAGCTATCATGGTAGATAGGGCACTTACCTTGTATGCAGCTGACAATCCCAGACACCCCATTGAACCTCCCTGAGTCAACCAGGAAAGATCCCTGAGAGTAGAGCCAGGAGTAAGCCCTGAGCAACCCAGAGTGTGATCCCATCCCCCTCAAAATAATAAAATAATTAAAAAGAAGAGACTAGGAGGAATTGTCTTGCCTGACTTGAAAATAAGCTATAAGATTACAGTATACTAAACAACAAGGTACCAGAGCAAGGACAGATGCTGGAGCACTGAACTGAGAACCCCATAAGAGAGACCCTCAGATATAAGGCCAGCTAATTTACAACAAAGGAGCCAGGCCCATGAAGTGGAGTAAAGGCAGCCTCTTCACAATTGGTGCTGGGAATGTACATTGGGAAGAAGGAAGAAATAAAAATAAAAAGAGGAAGAGGAGGGCCGGAGTGATAGTCCAGCAGGTAGGGTGTTTGCCTTGCACGCAGCTGACCCAGGTTTGATCTCAGGTATCCCATATGGTTCCCTGAGCACCGCCAGGAGTAATTCCTGAGTGCAGAGCTAGGAGTAACCCTGAGCATTGCCAGGTGTGACCCAAAAAATAAAAAAGAGGAAGAGGAGGAGAGACTGGATCTATATCTTGCACCTTACACAAAAGTCAAATCAAAGACCTCGCAATTGGATGAGTCTATAAAAACACTGAGGAGTATCAGAAAGGCAGTACATCAGGAAAGGCACTTCTCTTGCATGCAGCCAACTCAGGTTTTGTTTCTGCTTTATGGTCCCTGGAACACTGCTAACAGTGATCTCAGCACGGAAAAGGAATGAGCCCTGAACACAGCTGGGTGTAAAATTCACTGAGGAAATTATAGGCAGGACACTCCATGATTGGCACTCAAAGGAGTTTCCTTCCTTCCTTCCTTCCTTCCTTCCTTCCTTCCTTCCTTCCTTCCTCCCTCCCTCCTCCTCCCTCCCTCCCTCCTTCCTTCCTTCCTTCCTTCCTTCTTTTGTCACACCCGGCAATGCTCAGGGGTTACTCCTGGCTCTGCACTCAGGAATTACTCCTGGCAGTGATTGGGGGATCATATGGGATGCTGGGGGATCAAAACCAGGTCGGCTGTATGCAAGGCAAATGCTCTACCTGCTGTGCTATATAGCTCTGCCCCAAGGGAGTTTCAGTGATAGAACTCCATTGGCAAGAACAAAAGAAACCTAAATAACAAATGGGTGTACAGCATATTAAAAATTTTCTGCGTGTCAAAAGAAACAAGGGTTAACATTCAAAGAGTTCCTACTGAATGGAAGAAAATAACTGCACATAACATGCTAAATAAAGGATTAACAGCCAAGAGTCATAAGTTCTCCCAAAAAGCAGCATCAATAAATCCAAGGACCCTACAGAAAGGCAGGGAGAGGCAGTGAACAGACAGTGCTCTGATGAAGATGGATCAGTGACTGGTAGGCACATGGAGATGCACTCACCATCAAGTATTATTAGGGAAATTCAGATGACAGTGAGATATCACTTCACACCAGCAAGAATGACACATACCAGGAAGCCTAGGAACAGTGGTGTGGAGAGAAAGGACCTTTCACTCACTGCTGGGGTAGGGGGGGTTGTCTGGTTCAGCTTCTATAGAAAACAGAATGGAGAGCCCCAAAGACCATGCAGAATGAAAGTGGAGTGCTACCATACGACCCAGCGACCCCACTGCCTGGTATCGACCCCCACAAGACACAAAACAATTGATTCAAAAATACATATGCACACTTCTGCTCATTGCAGCACTCAGTACAACAGCCAGGATAGGAAAACAACTCAAGTGCCCAATGGTTTAAATATAACTGGCTAGCTACCTTGTGTCACAATTACATACACTGGAGCACTATGTAGTTGCAAGGAATTATGGGATTCTAGAGGCTCCCTGAGACTTGGTTGGAACTGAAGGTTCTCATCTGAAGTAGAGTCAGAAAGACACGAACAAATGCCAGATGTCCTCACTCACCTGTGGCCAAGGGAATAGAAGAATAAATGGCTCAAGATAGCAGAAACAAAAACGCAAAGGAAGAGCTAAAGAGGAGGTCTGAAAGTAATATAGGGGCAAGGACCAGAAGACTGGGTCTCATCTGTGGTATAGAGGCCAAGTATCTGCACAATCTAAAACGCCCAACCAACACTACTGACACCATGGCACTCAACTACAGTCAAGTTAAAGCTGTGTCTCTTGAGAGCCCCAATAGCCGAAAAACTCCACACTTCACAATCGCTACCATGTTCAAGACTCCATGTTCTGACAACACCATGTTCAGACTCCACTGCTCAGATAACCTCCACCCAGAATTCAATCTGCTGAAAAACTCAGGTATGTGGGTTTCGTGACTGAAAGCTCTAGGTTTTCACAGATCAGGTTGGGCTACCTCCATCTTCCTGTTCTTCCAGAAGACCTGGTGGTCGATCCCATGCCTCTAAGGCACCAATCAGTTAAAAATTTAACTCCAACTTTGTCACCCTATTAAAAATTTTGGAATTTTGGAATTTCTGGAGCACATGGCTACATTCACGACTGCACAACATCTCAATCTCTGCAATACTGATAAACTGAGTAGCACACATTTAATGGGATGTAAAATAGAAGGCAACCAATAATAAAACATACACACACAATGCCTATCCTATAACAACATATCAGTTAATTTCTTAACAAGGGCTTAAAGGCTCCATGGTGAGACTGAACAACCCTCACTTTCTTCTAAGAAAACATTACTTGATCATTTTCAGCAAATTATCTATAAAAATCAATATAAAATAAACATTGAGGGTCTGCTATAGGGGTAGGCATAAGAGGTGGTTGGGAAAATCGAAAATAATGGTGGAGGGAAGTTGTAATGGTGTGGGACTGGGGTTGAATATTCAATGTCTGTAACAAATTAACATGAACAACTTTGTTAAAAAATTACAAAACAAAAAATGTAGTAGAGTCCCAAGCACAATAAGTGAAAGCAATAACATGGTCCAATCCTACACATTACAGCTCAGTTAAAAGGTCATGACTTTGGGGCCAGATTGATAGTACAGCGGGTAGGGTGTTTGCCTTGCACATGGCAGACCTGGGTTCGATCCCCAGCATTCCATATAGTCCCCTGAGCATGACCAGGAGTAATTCCTGAGTCCCCTGAGCATGACCAGGAGTAATTCCTGAGTGCAGAGCCAGGAGTAACTCCTGAGCATTGCCAGGTGTGACCCAAAAAGAAAATAAAATAAAAAGGTCATGACTTTAGCAACACCATTACGAGATACATGTTGTAATAAGCAACATAAAGTAAATTAATGAATGCTAAGGGAGCCGACTTAGCAGGTGGGTGGGAAACTAGGGACTTTGGTGGCAGTAAGGGCACATTGGTTGTGGGGCTACTACTGGAATATTGAATTCCTGAAAACAACTGTACTGTGAACAACTTCGTAAATCACAGTGTTCAAATAAAGTTTAAAAAATTAAAATGATTGAAATAAAAACAAAATGAAAAACATGTCTGTTGAGGAGTCAGGTGTGGGGGAATGGAGGTAGGCAGGAACATGAGGTCATCGGTGTGGACATGGGGTCACTGGGGAGTGGGACCAGAGGTGGGAATGATGCATACCTAAAACCCCATGTAAAGAACTCTGTAAGTCACTGAATCTAAATAAAAGCTAACCAAAAAGGAAACATGCTCTTTACATAAAGCCATGGTTAGTGCTCAGGGGTCCCTGCAGTTCTGGGGAGTGAGGCCAGCCTGACCAACCCTTGGAGCTCCCAGCCCTGACCTGAGCCCAGCTCAAAGGCACTATCACCAGGGTCACACTGCAGCAGTAGGGGGTGAGGGCATCTATGGACAAACTTCTGGAGTGCAGTTCAGACAGAAATGGGGAAATTATTTCTAGGGGCCTTTGCAGATGTAATTAAGTTACACTGAGGCAGCCCTGCAGTGGGCAGGCCCTAATGTCGATGACTGTGCCTTTAGGGGAGAAAGAGTGACCTTTGAGAGAGGATAAGTTGCAGTAAGGAAGAGATCAGGGTGACACAACTCCAAGCTAAGGAGCACTCTACGCCCTGTGGGAACGATGAAGGCCGCATCTGCTAGCAAATGTCCTGCTACTCAGCTGCTGTCCAGCCGGCAGTGCCAAGCAGTGGCTAGCTGTGGAGCTCACTACTTTCCCTGAATTCACGTCAGCTTCTCTGATGCCAGGGCAAGATCCATGTTTATTTAATGTCAAGGCAAGGCTCTAATTTCTGTCCAAACTGGAGACGATTCCCAGTTTTTCTTGTTTTTTTTTTTTGAGGGGAGGATTGCAGGGGTTCAGAGGGTATTCAGGGTACCACCCAGTGCTGGGGATTAAACACCTCCAGCCCCCCACTCCCCACACTTCTCTTTCATCTTCCCACTCTCATCTGCCTGCCTTGTGGGCCCTGACATTCCCACACCCTCACAGAGGTCAGACCCACAATGTGATGAGAGGCCTGTACAAACACATCTAGATGCACAAATTCAAACACATACTCAAGATATACACTATGCACACAAATATTTGACAATATTCTTGTTTCTGCTCCTCTGACCAAACCCTGACTATACACTAACCCCATACTTGTCACCTATATTGTTTTTCTTGAAACTATATAGAAGAAGGGGCCAGAGTAATAGCACAGAGGGGCAGGGTGTTTGCTTTGCATGTGGCTGACCTAAATTCAATCCATGACATCCCATATGGTCCCCCTGTGCACTGCCAGGATTAATTTCTTAGTGTAGATCCAGGAGTAACCCCCCTGAACATTGCCAGGCATGACCCAAAAGGCAATAGATAGATAATAAATGAATAGGTAGGTAGATAGATAGAGATAGATAGATAGATAGATAGATAGATAGATAGATAGATAGATAGATAGATAGATAGATAGATAGATAGATAGATAGATAGATAGATAGATAGATAGATAGATAGATAAAACATAGCGATACAGAAGGAAAACCTAGAACTTTGAGGGCTGGTGAAACAGTTCAGGAGGAGAGAAGGCATTTTCCTTGCCTGTGGCCAATCTGATTCACATACCTGGCATCACATATGGTCTTCTGAACACTGCTGGGGTCACTCCTGAGCACAGAGTCAGGAATAGCTCATTAGCACTGATGTACATGGACCAAAAAACCCAACACACACATCCATAAGGGGCCTTATTATTTTATTTGTATTTGTAGGGGCCACACTCAGTGATGCTCATGGGTTACTTCTGGCTCTTCACTCAGGAACTGCTCCTGGCGGTACAAGGGGGACTATACGGGATGCCAGGAATCAAGCCTGGGATGGCCACATGCAAGGCAAGCACCCTACCCACTGTATTACAGTTCTGGCGCTACTACATTATTTTACTTTTCTAACTGACTTTACAGGGCTACCCCAGGTTTCATAGGGACAAGGCAAGTGCTGCACCCCACACCCCAGTCCCTGGAATCATATCTTAACCCTTGCAGGCACCCAGTGTTAAAACCCAAGAGTACATTAATTCACTAGTATCTTCTCATTTTGTATCCCTATCTGTTCACATTCCACTAAAATATTGTATTCAATAAGATTTTTCTGACCCTGGAGCTGGAGAGATACTACAGGGTTAAATATGGGCCATGTACACAGAATCCCTTTCAAATCCTAAGCACTACATGTAGTCCCCTTGGCACAGAGCTAGGAGCAAGCTGAACATCTGTGGTACTAAGACCCACAAATATAAAAGGAAGAACAAAATTTTATGACACTGATAACCCTTCAAGACACTGCTAAAACTGACAATAATTTTAAGTGTCTTGGTATGAATATTCAGCTATGTCATATAAAATAGAATGTGACTACAGAGTGGAATGACAAGTCATTAATAATGAAACTAGAATAGTGAGGAATACCCAAAGGGAATTTTGATTAAAAAAAGCAAACAATATTATTATTTTGTAGAGTTGCCTCAAAGTTACTGAACTAGACCTAGAAACACAAGAATTCAATTTTGCCTTCATTATTCATTATTCTTTTGTGTCTGTGTTAATATGATGGCAAGACATTTTGCTATATGGCAGGAAATATTTTTATGTATATTTATTGTTTTTGGGGTTTGTGTTTTGTTTTATTTTATTTTGGGTGGGCGCAACCGGCTGTGCTTAGGGCTTACTCCTGCCTGGCCATGCACTCAGAGATTACTCCTAGTGAGGCTCAGGGGACCCAATGGGGTCCCAGGGATCAAACCTGGGTAGGCAGTGCACTATCTCCCCAGTCCCTTTACCTATCTAAATGTTGAAAGCAAAATGAATAAAACTTAAATTACAAAATAAATATAATCAAATCCAAGGAACACATCATTTGTATTTAGTAATAAGATCCGTGATTATACGATATCCTTTTTAGGTAAAGAGCAACCTGTTTGGAAACAAAGCTTATGCACTTTGACAAAGAACATTCATAAAGAGGCCAGTGAGGGTTTGGAGCGATAGCATAGTGGGTAGGGCATTTGCCTTGCATGTAGCTGACCCAGGTTTGATCTCCAGCATCACATACGGTCCTCCAAGCACCACCAAGAGCAATTCCTGAGTGAAGAACCAGAAGTAGCACCTAAGCAAGCATCTCCAAGAGTAACCCAAAAAACAAATAAATAAATAAAAATAAAGAGCCAGTGAGTAGGGTGCTTGCCTTGCATGGGGTCAATCTCAATTTGATTCCCTGCACTACATACGGCACCCTGAGTACACCAGGAATGCTCCCTGAGCACAAAGCCAGGAATAACACCGAGTACCACCAAGAAAGGGCCAAGAATGAGAGAGAAGAGAGAGAGAGAGAAAAAAACACTCCATGGAGAATAATATTTAAACTCTAGTTAAGGGCCCAGGTATGTGATTCTCATGGTAAAGTACATGTCTTGCATGTTGAAGGCCCTATATTTGATTCCCAAGTACTACTGGGAGAGGCCCCCACAACTAAATTAAATGAAAATACATTCTATTTAAGACATGAACAGCAGTTCTATAATACCACACAGACACAAATTGGGCAGGGGAGGGGGTTAATGTTGGGGAGCCGCTGGGGTCCCCAATGATATCAGGAAATAAGTTCCCTTCTACCGCTGAAGCCAGATGGGAATAGATGAAAATTCAGGAGTCCAGCACAGTTTTAAAGGCTTTACTATCACAGGTTCTGGTATACAATCCAGTAACAACAGGAAAACCCCGGACTATAGGTTCCTAGCTGGACCACGTGTAGGTTTAGAATCCTAGGCCAAGACGGTCAGTACCATGTGTTAAGACCCAAGGGAACAGAAGGGAGAGAGGAAGAAGAGGGAGAAAGGAAAAAGGCAAAAGGGCAAAAAGGTGCAGAAGAAAGCAGACTACTCGGTACCTGAGTGATAGCACAGTGGGTAGGGCATTTGCCTTGCCCACAGTCGACCTGGGCTCGATCCCCAGCATCCCATATGGTCCCCTGAGCACCGCCAGGAGTAATTCCTGAGCAAAGAGCCAGGAATAAACCCTGAGCATTGCCAGGTGTGACCCGAAGAGAGAAAAAAAAAAAGCAGGCCACAGCTTTTATAACTTTTCAGTCCATACCAGCCCACATCAACGGAACGCAGTTAGGGTTAATCCCTCAGGCAACTCCTCCCAAGACCTCACCTAGTTCCACTGAAATGCTAATATTGTTCCAGCCAAGGCTGTAGGTCCTTGGTAGATGGGGGGAAAGGGCATCAGAGATTAACTGTATCTCAGAATACAAAGGCATGCATCTGTACCAATGGATATTCTACAGTCAGGTATATATTTCTCCAAGCCTGGGTTCGATCTCCAGGATCCCATATGGTCCCCCAAGCATCACTTGATCACTTGATATCCCATTATCCATCAATTTGCTTGAGCAGGAGCCAGTAACATTTCCATTTGTCCCTCTCACATGCCAGTGCAACCCAATGGCATCTGCTTGCTCCAGGAATACGAAGAGACTCAAACCTTACATTCAGGGTTTTTTTTTTTCCGATTTTATTTTATTTTATTATTCCCCCCCCCCCAAATATTGTTACACCATTTTAGACATACAATTGAAAGATGCTCATGTAGAGTTTTGGTTCTATAGTGTTCCAACACCCATCCCTCCACCCAAACCCATCTCCCATCACCAATGTCCCCACCTCCCTCCCCCCTCCCACACCTCAACTACTTGGCGGTTTCTGTATGTCATTTCTCTCCTCTTTATCTCTCCCTTCCGCCAAACTTTCCTGCTCTTCGTGGAATTCAATGCATTCTATAAAAGACATTACTTGTTTCCACTATTTTAATGGACCACGGCCACAAGCAGCCGTGTGTACTGGGCTCAAACTGGTTTTGCTCTGTTGATCTGGTCGTGAGGCAGTTTCCCAGCGTCCAGACAGCGAAAATGGTGGCTAGTGTGATGGGCGAGTCTCATTCGGCTGCTTCCGGGACCCCCCAAGAGGCCGCGGCCCCCTCCCAAAACCCTCCTGCCTCCCCGGGGGTCCCCTCTTCAGCTGGGCCCGGGCGAGCCGGGCTCCAGCCTCCCCAGCAGCTTCATGTTATGGCCCGATGGCCCCGGGGCAGCTCCTGGGCGGGGCCACCAGGCTCGACAAAATGGAGAGGGGAATGGCCGAACCCTGACTCCATCTGACGAATTCCCAGTGATTCCCGCTTCTGGGAGCCGCCCACCTGGGCTCGAACCGGTTTTTCTCTGTTGATCTGGTCGTGAGGCAGTTTCCCAGTGTCCGGAGGCGAAAATGGTGGCTAGTGTGATGGGCGAGTCTCATCCGGCTGCTTCCGGGACCCCCAGAGGTGACGGGCCAACACCCAAAACCCGTCTGCCCTCCTGGGGGTCCCCTCTTCAGCTGGGCCCGGGCGAGCCGGGCTCCAGCCTCCCCTAGCCGCTTCATGTTATGGCCCCATTCAGGGTCTTGACGAAGAAATCTGATCATCTTGTGGGTGGGTGGCCACATTATCTTTTGACATCCCGTGGGATCTAGTCGGTAATGGCTCTAGTCCAGCGGTTATCTCCAAGTCACATTACATGTCCAACCCATCTGATTTTTGACACCTTGGCAAATGAGATAGCATCCCTGATTCTCTATCATCGGCGGAGGTTGAACTCTGGATTCCTTCTTTCACTTCAGTGAGGCATGATAATCCAAGCATAGCTCTTTCGATTCCTCTTTGTGAGACATGAATAGCATTCTCATCCTGCTTTCGTAGGGCACAGGTCTCTGAGGCATATGTGGAGGGAGAACAGTGGAGTCAAAGAGATGTGCCCAGAGCCGGAGGTTCTTTGTCCTTTAACTATTTCTTCGACACTCTTTTTTTTTTTGGTGTGTGTTTGTGTTTATTTTGTTTCTTTAATTAATATTTTATTATACCACCATGAAATATAATTACAAAGATGTTCATGTTTGGAGGTTTTGGTCATACAGTGTTCCAGCACCAATCCCTCCACCAGTGCCCACTTCCCATCACTGATGTTACCGATTCCCTCACCCCTCCCTAGCCTGCCTCTATGGCAGGTTCTTTATCATTTCTTCGAATACTCTTGGGAGGTCCACGCTGCTCTCTTCCTCCTGCACAGCTCAGGTGCTAGGTTGTTCATTTTGTTGACTTCTCGACCTAGGTACACATAACTACTGCATTCAGAGACATTTGTTCTGTTGAGAGTGAATGAAGCATCTGGAACTAGTTCATTTTTCATGAACATTATTTTGTTGAGATCAGCTGTAGATCTTCCTTTCCACATTCATGGTTGAAGTCAGCCAGCATTTATGCCACATGGCTAATGTTTGGTGTTATTAGAACAATTTCATCAGCGAAGTGGAAGTGGTATAGTTGCCCATCATCTACTTCACTCCCATTCCTTCCCATTCTAATTGTCACATGATGTTCTCGAGGGTAGCGCTGAAAAGATTCAGTGAAATGATATCACCCTGCTGAACCCCTTTTTGGACATCAACGATTATTTCCTTTGAGATCCTCGTGGTGAATCCGATTATAGCTCACGAAGGATATTGATGTATTGAATTTGAATGCCCTGTTTGGCTAGGGCTTCGATGACCACTTCAGTCTTAACAGGATCAAAGGCTTTCTTTAAATCAATGAGTGTTAGACAGAGCAGCATCTTGTACTCCCTACAAACCTCAATGAGCTTGGTTACTGTGTGGATACGGTCGATTGTGCTGAATCCTTTTCGGAAGCCAGCTTGCTCTAATGGTTGTTCTTCATCTAATGTTCTGCCAATCCTGTTCAGGATGACTCAAGTGAACACTTTGTAGATGACGAACAACAGGCAGATAGGCGATAGTTGCCAATTTCATGATTGTCTCCCTCTTAAACAGTAGAACTGACCTGCTGGTTTTCCATTGTGAGGGCACCCTGCATTCAGACAGGTAGCATGTGAAGAACGGAGCCAGTGTATTGATGAGTACTGACAGCAGATTCTTCAGGTGTTCGGGTCTGACTTTGTCTGGGCCTGGTGCTGTTCACTTCTTTACTGACGAAATAGCATGCTGTATTTCAGATGGAGGAATGTTGGGAATGACATATGCATCCTGTGGAATTTGGTATGTGGGCAGGTGGACGTGGCTATCAAAGAGATCTGAGTAGAAGTCATGGATTATCTCCTCCATTGCCTTTCTGGAAGATGTGATAGATTCATTAGGATGTCGGAGGCAGTCATCTTGGTCTTATAGTTGGCAAAGGACAGGCGGACATTGCAAATGCTTTTCCCGGCTTCTGCTGCATTGGCCAGTATTGCTTCTCTTCTCTCTGAGGTCTTCCTTTATCGCTTCTTTGCACTGCTTTTCGAGCTTGGACATTAGCATATGGTTGCCTGAGGCTCACACCTTGCCATGTTGGTGAATGAGCTTCAGAGTTTTTGAAGACAGGCATTCTTTTATGGCTTTCTCTCTCAGCATTCCTTGCACATTCGTGGAGGTACTGAACCAGTCAGTTGTATTCTTCGTTGATGTCGTCAATGATGGCATCTTTCCATGTTGCCATAATGGTGCCAAAGAGCTCCCAGTTGGTGGTCCTTCTGGGAATTCTCTTCTTAAACTTTGCAGTGCTTTCTCCACATTCTGTGAAGCAGAATTTCACACAAAGGAGATGGTGGTCTGATCCTGTTTGGAATTTTGGGATGACAGCGACATCGGTCAGGCAAAACCATCGATTGAATATCATGTGGTTAATTTTATTGTGGAACTGTTTTCCAGGAGATTCCCATGTCCAACGTTTTGATTCAGTCTGCTGGAACTGTGAGTTACCATGAATGGTCTTGGTCGCATGGTGAACTCAGATAGTCTCTCACTCTGTTTGTTCCATTCTAGGCCATGGATCCTGATGTAGAGTACTTCAGCTGATCTTCTGGGTCCTATCTTGGCACTAAAATCACCGACTATGATCTTGTAGAAGGTGTGGTCTTCTTTATAGAACTCCTCCAGTTCCATGTAGAATTTCTCAGTTTCTTCTTCCTTGTATGTGGATGTTCTTCTTCCTTGTATGTGCATACACAATGAAGATAGAAACTGTCGGCAGTGAGTCACATCTCTTCAAGTGTAACTGTCCGATTCAATTTGTTAGGCACTCAAATGAATCAATGCTCATGGCAAGGTTTGTGTTGACAAGGACACTGACACCACTGATGCCTCTTTCCTTGCATGTTCCGAGGAAGAGTTCTTCTCTGGTGTCAAAAACAGCATGTTGTGATTTACGCCTTCTCATCTTGGTCAGACCAATGATGTCGTACTTGATCTTTTGCACTTGCACCACCAGGTCCTCAATATATGCTTCGATGTCAGCTTAGGTGCATTGAAAACAAAGCAAAAAAATGAAAAATAAATCTTATATTTCTCCTTGTGTAAAGTATCTTATTATGGGCATTTCTAGGAATAATCATGATAACTAAAGTCACAATCATTATCACAAATGATAACTAAAGCACAAATAATGGTTCTCATAAGTGGTAACTAAAGCACAAATAATTCTTTTGTTCATGTCCATAAACATGAATTCAGTCCTTATGATAATATGCACAGGGCTGCAGAGACATCAAAACACTGATTTGGTACAGAAGCCTCGGGGATCCCTGGCACCACATGGTCCCCAAGCACACTGGAAGTCACCTCCAAGCATCTCCTAGTGTGTTGTTTCCCACCCCCAACAAAAAAAATGCATACTCAGACACCAGGTGTGGTTCAAACACGTACACACATAAAAGGTCACAAATGTGTTCCCACAGTTAAGAGAAAAATGTCTGAATTGGTTTAATAAAGCACATCATGGGCTGTGGAGGTAATATGAGGGTTGGGGTACATGTCTTGTACTCACCCTACCTGGACTCAATTTCTGGCACCACATGATCCCTAGGGTATCACTGGGTATGGCCTTGGAGGCCCCTAACCACCATTCAGTTGGCCCTTGTTGGGTGACATGCCCTACTGAGCCTTAGGCTTTGGTTATACTTAGTTTATGTGAAGAGCTACTCCCTGCCTTTAGGGAATCTCCAGAGCAGACACAATGGGAGCTTGGTCATAATTGGATTGAGTTCACAATTTCATATGGCATAAATATTTTTATCATGAATATTATGAATCTTGGTTGCCCCAATTCAATACTCTTCCTACTCCCATAAGTCTTCATTAGGATCATACATCTAGATATTCCAAGAGTACTTGGCCATACTCTTATAACATATAGCCATACTCTTGCCCATACTCTTATAATGTACCCTTATAACTCATACAGCCATAATGTAATCAGTTTTCCTAGTTCAAAGAGACATGCCAGTGTACCTCCGGGCAAACTGATGTGTCTCTGACTCTAAAGGTAATCAGTGAATCATTATTATCAGCCAAAGTGAATTCACTTGATCATTTGTCTTCCCGTTGTTCATAGATTTGCTCGAGTGGGCACCAGTAACATCTCCACAGTTCCTGTCACATGCTAGTGTAGCCCAAGGGCATCTGCTCACTCCAGGAACATAAAGAGCCTCAAACCATTCCATCAGGTCATGGAAATGAGGTCTATAATTGTTACTGGTATTTGGCATATCAAATACAATACGGGTAGCTTGCCAGGCTCTGCCCTGTGAGTGGGATACTCTTGTAATCGCCTCTCATCTAATGCATTTATTGATGAACCGCGCAGCGGCAAAGCGGCAGCTCAAGCAAGGCTTGTGATCAGCTCTTCTGCTGGGTGGAACTCTGATAAGTGGGGAGTCCGGATGTGGAAAATGGCGGCCCTCATGGTGCGGGGGTTCCTCTGGCTTCTTGTGAGGCTCTGCTGGGGTGGCAGGCCAGGGCTAGAACCCACCATCCCTCCCAGGTGCCTCATGATTGGCTGGGCACAGGGAGAGCTGGTATATATATATACACACACTTTTTTGGGGGGAGGGAGGCAATTTCTTTGGTTTTGGACCAAATCCTGCACCAAATCTGAACGTGCCAGATATCGTCTGATCTCGGAAGCTAAGCAGGTTTGGGCCTGGTTAGTACTTGGATGGGGAGACTGCCTGGGAATACCGGGTGCTGTAGCACCATGATAAAGCTTGAAAACTGGGGCCGGGTGATAGTACAGTAGGTACTGTGCTTGCCTTGCATATGGTCAATCTAGGTTTGATCCCTGGCATCCCATACCATCAACAGACAAACCCTCCTTTCCTCTCCAGAAATCCTGTCTATTTTCTCCATATTTTCCCCATTCCGTACTATGTTCCTTCCAAACCACACCTTGCTTCAACTCATCCCAAGCGTTTTCCACGAAGTTCACACCACCCCAGCACCCCTAGCACCCACTCACCCCCATCTCCCAAGCCCTGGCCAGCTAACCTAATTAATCTGATGACTGGTTAAGTGTAAGCGAGATAATATGGAAGAAACCAAACTCGTTTTTCCTTCCTGCCCGTGCAAGCACCTAATAGGAGGAAAAGGCTCTAGAAAAGAGCACAGTGGCTGCAGTATGGAGCAGAGACAACTTACACTAAAAACATCTGGAATAAACAACAGCAGCAGCAACAATGACACAGCAGATACAAGGAAGCATGCCTGCCCTAAACTCCTCGGGTGAGATGAAGCCTGCCTTCCTGAAGAGGCAGCTGGCATTGTACCACCTTCGCCCAGCAGGAAGGGAGGAGCCACTTGGCATCAGGCCTCCTGAAGAATGGTGCAATAAGCCTACTTGTTGCATTCTTTTCCACGGAGGCCTTTCTCCCACCTCCCTTGCCCCTTTATACTGTAGCTAATGCCCCAGGGTGACAAGTACAGTAGAGGAAACAGAAACAGAAGGCATCGTTATACAAAGAGATGTCTGGGAGGTGGCTCAGACAAGAAAAAACTGAAGCAAAGGTCTGACTGAGTGGGAAAGTGTTCCCAGTGCACAGCTACAGGAAACATTTCACGGGCAGAGAACAGCAAGTGCAAAAGGCCCTGTGGTGGCTTGTGCTGACCAGAGTCAGCTGGTGAACCCTGGTGTCTGAAGTAGAAAAAGATTCACTGTCACTATATTACTGTCTTCCTGTCGTTCATCAATTTGCTTGAGCGGGCACCAGTAACATCTCCATACATCCTGTCACAAGCAAGTGTAGCCCAAGGGCATCTGCTTGCTCCAGGGACAGGAAGAACCTCAAACCATTCTTCAGGTCATGGAATTGAGGTCCATAATTGTTACTAGTTTTTTGGCATAACAAATTAAACACGGGTAGCTTGCCAGGCTCTGCCTTGTAGGTGGTATACTCTCAGTAGAATGCTCTCCTCTCGAGCATTTAGCCTCATAAAGTCAGAAAGTTACACCACTACTTCAAATCACACCTACAAACTTCAGGCTCAGCATTAAAATTCAGGCAACCCATGGATTCACAAGGTGCCTTGTCATGCTATGAAGCCACGTCTGCCTTTAGGGTAGTTTTGCCCTTGTTCCTAATTTCTATCATCATACTTGAAGTTGCAAGTTCCATAACCACTTCTGAGACCAGGAACTCATCAGCTGACTTAAGGAATTAAATTCAGACTCAATAAACAAAGACAATGGACTTTCATCGGATCTGAAATTGAATGAAATCACTGAGCATGAGAAAGAAATTAGTCCGGTTCAGCAAGGAGGAAAACATCCTTCAAGCAGCTGGGAGAAGACAAGACAAAGGGAAGGAGCAGCTTAATTGTAATGACAAATGCAAAAGGGCTCGGGAGGGCTGGAGCAGCAGCATAGCGTTCACGGCACTTACTTACATGCAGCAAACACAGGGTCATTCCCTGCCATTCCATATGTTTCCTAAGCCCTGCCAGGAGGGATCCCTGAGCACAGAGCTGTGAGTCAACTCTGAGCACTGCCATTGTATGGCCACAAAACAAATCCAAGTGGAGGTCCTGAAACCCAACAGGACACCTGGTGCAGGTCTGTGAACAGCTGTGACTTTGCCCTTCCAGTTACAGGGGAATGTGAGCAGAAAAGGCAATTCCCCTATTCATGGGGGAGAAAATCTGGGCATTTGTGTGTGGGGGGGGGGGGGGAGGTTGGGGAGTGATTTTCATTCTGTTGTATTGCACAACACTAAAAACTTACGAAGAGAATATGTAATTTGCCCATCCCAGGGTTGAACTTTTTACACTCATTACCTTTCTGCACACAAGAAACTTTAAGCTTTTAGAATCTGGAAACAACCTAAATGCCCGAGAACAGAGGACTGGCTAAAGAAACTGTGGTTCATCTACACTATGGAATACTATGCGGCTGTCAGAAAAGATGAAATTATGGGGCCGGAGCGATAGCCCAGCGGGTAGGGTGTTTGCTTGCACGTGGCCGGCCTGTGCCGGCCAAGGGTTCGATCCCTGGCGTCCCATATGGTCCCCGAGCACCGCCAGGAGTAATTCCTAAGTGCAGAGCCAGGAGTAACCCCTGAGCATTGCCGGGTGTGACCCAAAAAGCAAAAAAAAAAAAGAAAAAGATGAAATTATGAAATTTACCTGCAAATGGATGGACATGGAGACTATCATGCTGAGTGAAATTAGAAGGAAAAGGACAGATATAGAATGACTGCATTCATTAATAGGACATAAATAGATACCAGTGTTTTACTAAATGTGGGGAAATGGTAATGGCAGATTAAAACTCACCATTAAATATACACAAAGAGACTTAAGTGATAAACTCTAAATATCTGCAGGGCTAGCCACAATATGTAAAATAAGAGGGAGAGAGATGCAGAGACAGAGAGAGACAGAGAGAGAAAGAGAGGAAACTGGGGTACCTGCTATTAAGGCGGCCTGGGGGTGGGCGGGAGGGGTGGGGGTACATTGGTGGTGGAAATGGGGCACTGGTGGAGGGGATGGGTGCTGGTATACTGTGTTACCAAGAACCAATTATGAACACCTTTGTAGTTGTATGTTTCACGGTGGTATAAAAAAAAAAAACTTTGAGCTTCTATATATAGAACAGGGATGCAAAATAAATAAAATAGGGATACAAACTAACCATTGCTGTAGCAAATCATATATTTATTTTAAAACCAAATTTCTATATCACACACCCACTACACACACACACACACACACTCACACAGGCATGCACACACACATTCAGTTATGTGACTCCATCGCATAACCAAAGTTGTGTTGTTTGGAGGAGTGGGTGGGCATACCTGGCTGAGCTCAGGGGATTAACTCAGGAATGATTCCCTGTGCTCAGGAATCATTCCTGGCAGATTAGGTGACTGAATGCACTGTGATGCAAGGATCGAAACCGGTTTGGTCATGTGCAAGGTAAATGCCCTCCCCACTGTGCTACTGTTCAACAAACCCAAGTTTAAGGAGCTGTAGGGCTGAGGCCAGAGAGACAGGACAGTGAGGAAAACCCAGGTATGATCACCCGCCACCAGATAGTCCCAGATAGTCCCCTGAGCACTGCTTGGAGCCACCACTGAGCACTGAACCAGGAGGAGCCCTCAACACTGTCACTTGTGCTCCAACAACCAAACATCTCCCAAAAAAGTATAAGCTTCGGCTGGGGGGGAGGGGTAGAGTGTGTGGGGGGCTCATTCTCCTGCTCTTCCTCTTCTCTGCCACTGTGGTTCCTGCAGGCTGCACACTCCTGGGTCTGGTGCCTGCACACCTACTCAGTGCCCACACACCTGCTCAGTGCCTGCACACCCCCTGTCAGTGCCCGCACACTCGTGGTCAGTGCCCGCACACACCTGGTGAGTGCCCACACACCCCCAGTCAGTGCCTGCACAACCTGGTCAGTCCCCACACACTCCTACACAGTGCCGCACCCTCCTGGCCAGTGCCCTCCATATACCCGGTAACTGTGCCTGTACACTGCCTGTAGGGGTAGGGCCATACCCCAGGTGCCCGTACACCCCTGGCTGTAGGGGTGGAGGGAGATGGTGTGCCATGTGGCTGGGCCCCAACAGCAGGACCCTGGGATCCTGCTCCGTGCCTGGGTGACAAGGAAAGAAATCACAACCCTGCCATTCCTCCTGGGCGCCTTGTGAGTGGCTGGGCACAGGGAGAGCAAGTAGCAGCTCTGCCCCATGTCTGCAAGTCTCTGGACTGGCATACCTGAGCTGGATTTAAGAAAGACTGCTGCAGGGTGGAACTCGATGAGCCGGGCTGTGATATGCTGGTCTGCTGGGTGGAGTTTTGACGAGAGAGAAGTCCGGATGTGGAAAATGGAGGCCCTCATGGAGTGGGGGTCGTCTGGCTTGTTGTGAGGCTCTGCTGGGGTGGCGGGCCAGGGCTAGAACCTGCCATCGCTCCTGGGAGCCTTGTGAGCGGCTGGGCACAGGGGAGCGCAAGTAGCAGCTCTGCCCGATGTCTGTTGTACAAAGTACAACATAATAAATAGGGATGCTTTTGGCTGGGTTGTAACTCATACGTCAGTACAGATGTCTCTTGCAAAGCACATACACTTCACTCTATAGGCAGGACATGACAAAACAAGCATACCACGCATCCCCAATCAAAAGGAAGATTGGAAAAAAAAAAGGAAGATTGGGTTTGGGGTAAGTATTGAGGTCTTACCTGGTCGGTGTGAGGACAAAGCTGCCCCACGTTGGACACCAGATGTCAGGGGCCCTGGCCAGCAGCCCCCAGCATGAATGAGGGAGACCTAGATCTTGCCAGACTTCATCCCTGCGAAAAAGGAGAGGGATGGACTTGGGAGAAACTCTGCCTTGCCTGATTTGGGAGAAACTGCCTTGCTGCTGCTGCTGAGAAAAGGAAGAAAGAAAGACACCAACGCAGCAGGGAATTCTGGGGAGTTCTAGAGAGCAGCCCTCGTTTACTGAGCATAGCTTAGGCCTTTTATACATTTCTGGGAAGAAGGGATACAAAGCACAAATAGCATCCTGAGCCATTGCAACAAAGTAGTCAGAAGGCCCGGCACATCCTATCCTGTATACAAAGGTGTTATTCTCTTGTGGATGTAAGTAGCCATTTAGGCTTTAGGAAGTTTTATTACCTTGAAAAAAACAGCCCACATCTGGGTCCCCATAAGGCCTTATGGTAGGGAAGAATCAGGCCCCAAGATTAACTGCTTAGCGCCAACAATGCACAAGATGATTTATTAAAAGGAAATAATAAAAATAGATAGCGGAGTGATAGCCCAGCAGGTAGGGCGTTTGCCTTGCATGCAGCCAGCCTGTGCGGGCCCGGGTTCAATCCCTGACATCCCATATGGTCCCCTGAGCACCGCCAGGAGTAATTCCTGAGTGCAGAGCCAGGGAGTAAACCCTGAGCATCACCAGGTGTGACCAAAAAAGCAAAATAAATAAATAAATAAATAAATAAATAAATAAATAAATAAATACTGATTACCAAAATAAACCAAAGACAAAAAAAGTAACATGTGAATTCTGGTTTTGGGGCCATATACAGTGATACTTGGGGTCTCTGCTGGCTGTGCTCAGAGGACCATGCAGTGCACGGCATCCTACTCAGTTCTCTGAGCTGTCTCCTGCCTGGTCCAGGATAAATGAGCATTTAACATAGTTCAACATGGAAAAGTAACAAGTAGCACATACCACTGGTAGCTCACACCTGGTAGTCCTGAGAAACACAAATTACATTGTTAGAGTCAACATGTTTCAACTCTATCTCTTTTTTCTGTTGTTTTGATGCCACACCGGTGGTGCTCGGGGCTTACTCTTGGGACTGTGCTCAGGGATCACTTCTGATGGGTCTCAGAGGACCATATGGGGTTCAGGAATCAAACCCAGATTCGCTAAGGCAAGTTCCCTATCTGCAATAATTTCTCCAGCCCTCAGTTTGGGACAGTCCCAAAAGTTTCCATCCCCAAAGTTCTGGCATATAAAGGAACCAGTTCCTGTCCCCATCTCCTGGACAATGAGAGGTAGGCATAGAGCAAGGCTATAATCATCCTCATATTTTCAAAACTATTCAGCAATATATATATATATATATATATATACTATATATGTATTATTCTGATCAAATTCCTAGGAGAGATAGTATTCCTATTTTACAAAGGCAGGCCTACAAATCTATATTTAGTGACAAAGGTTATGCCAGGTTTAAGGGAAATGACCCATACGCATCCAAGTCACTCGACACTTGGGTAGAATTATTAGTGAACTCTGATGCTGGGAACCCAGAATACCTACATTATGAAAGACCTAATTAGTCTTCTTACATCACCACCATTCAAAAGACTTTCCAGATGAGCCACTGTGAGCTATAAAAAGATCTATTTCTGCTTTACAGGTATTAACCTGCTAGAACAATGCTTTGGTAGTCTAGAATTTCTGCTTAGAATCCTGCTGAACTAAGATGATCAACAGACCAGGTGTGAAGTCAAGTATCATATTTGAGAATCGCATAGAAAGTTAGACCACTGTGTAGCCACTCCTCCGGCAAACATGGTCTGCAGGCAGGAGGAACTGGAGGAGGGTCTCAGAGCACTAGCTTTTGTGTGAAATTAGTCCTGGCAGTGCTCGGGGACCATATGAGATGCCGGGGATCGTGTGCTGTATCCACTGTACTATCTCTTTGGCCTGTCATTCACATTGTGTGTACATCTGTGTGTCTGTGGTCTGTGTGTGTATGAGTGTGTGATGGTTTCTGAGTGTCTGTGTATGCATGTGCATGTGTGTCTGTGTGAGTACACATGTGTGCATATATCTGTGTGCACACATGTTACATGTATGTCTGTGTGCATATATGTGAATACATATATGTGCATGTGTCTGTGTGAGTATACATGTGCATGTCTGTGTGCACATGTGTGAATACATGTGCGCATGTGTCTGTGGGAGTGGAATATGTGTGCATGTATCTATGTGTGCCCTGTGTCTATGTGTGCACACATACCTGTTCATGTGTTTGTATGAGTAAACATGTGTGCGTGTATCTGTGTATGCGTGTATCTGTGTGCATCTGTGTCTGTGTGTGCATGTACATGCACGTGTCTATGTGTGTATTTACACATATATACATGTATCTGTGTACATCTGTGTGTCTGTGTGTGCACAGTGTATGCAAGTATCTGTATGTATGTGTGTATGTGTACTGCTGAGCAGATTCAGAGCATCACACATATAAGGCACATGCTCTACAGTGTTGCCACATCCCAGGCCCCATTAATCAATTTTCTCACTAAACAGAAGGTTCAGAGGAAAGTATTCTCTGGGTTGGTTTCAGGACAGAATCATCACAGTCTGGGCCAGGAGATGCCTACAGCTCATTCTGAGCTGAATCCTGAGATAGGATGTCTTTGTCTATGTCCCCATCCCCATGGTGGAGTCTTGACTTCAATCCCTGGCACCTCAAAGACCCTGAGCACCGCTGGGTATGGCCCCTAACCAACAAATAGGCATAACCCAGAAAAAGAGGGAAGCACAGCTT